>CAWUFW010010095.1:680000-726381 GCA_963921515.1 Calotriton arnoldi | reverse complement strand
TGATATTTGGAAGCTGGTTTCGACTCCTCCAGTTTCAAACGCGGACCCCTCTGAAAATTGGGCTTACCTGCCACAAAGGAGCAACGGCTCGGGCACGAGCTTTACAGCGAATCCGGGAGGATTAGCGGCATACCAGCCCCCCAACGGAGGAGAAAAGCACAGGAGCAGAAACCCACTACTCCATCACTGTCCAGGTAGGCGAGTGCGGGTCGGTGGACGCGTTGAGCGCTGAACTGGCAGTGAGGGGTAGGTTGGGGAGCCCCATAGAACAACTCCAAGTTGGGATCAAAGTCAACAAGTCGACAACGAGGAATAAGTGGGCACTAGCTTGCAACTTAAATTCCCCAGCCGATTAAATTGCACAGTTCACATACAACTCCGAAACGGATAATGGCAGCCGACGCGCTGAAAGAGAGGGAGGAGGCGGCGGCGGCTATGTTTAACGATGAGTCGGCACCCAGCATGGACTCAACTACCCATAATCCATCAACTAGCTTAAGAAATCCCGGCATTAAAGATAAAAGCAAACAGCTAGAAAAAGCGATGCGCGCAGAACAAAAGAAATGGTGGGAAGCCAAATCCCTGCAGCGGTACATCGACGTGGGACGAGTACCGAGAGGTTTGAGGATTTTACTTGCCCCAAGCTATGAGGCGCCCGATCGTGAGATGATGAAAGAATGGGCGGAAACTAATTTAGACTCGTCACGCAGGCTTTTGTTTATTCTAGTTAAATATGCCGAAAAAGACTGTGCCAGACTATCAGAGGAAATCGACAGAATCAATAAAGAACTTGATGATATGGGCCAAACAGAGGAACTAGAAAAAATAAGAAATGAAATGAAAAAGAGACTAAAGAAGGAGGAAGATATAATAAGAGAACGAAAAGCTTTCAAATTTCACCGAGATCGATGCGATTACAAATGTGGACGGGTGTTCACTTTTGCACGGAAATTTGACACCCTTAAAGCAGACAAAGTGGGTTCATTGCAGAATAACACTCAAGGAGCAACCATGACTAACTTGCAGTCAGATTTAACATCAGCATCTGATGCTAGTTCGGCAGCAGAAAGTGAACCGGAGACAGAAACTCGCAGGAAAGCAAGGCAGCAATCCGCTAGGAAATTTTCATTAACTGAAGAGGTAGATTTTTTATGCCGAGAACGTCTTCAGTCCCTGCGCAGGAGAAAACAACCAGGCAAACAGGATATGGCAGAAGCAGAAAACGCAGGGAGAGGCGCAAGGCGAGCAGACGACGGAAGCAACAACAGGCAGCCAAAACGCCAACAGAAGAAATATTGGCGGAAATAACATCAAAAACCTCAGTGGCCGAGAACAGAACAGTCATTAATCTAACTGACACTATTCTAAATAAAGCAGAGGAACAACTTTTGGCTCTGGGGCTCTCCTATTGCCCTGAGAGTGCTTTTAATTATGCAGCCACCCGAGTAGATGTATATAAAAGTGTCAGAAAGCTGAAACTACAAAAGTACTTCATGCAATCAAAGTGGCCGAAAACTGGTGCCCTATATAAAACCAATGAGGGCAGCGATACCCAGACACAAGGGGATGAAGCGGCAGGAACAGTCAACAATGACGCCGACAATCAGTTGGTCGATGTGTTATATGATCTGATGAATGAAGGTGAGACTTTGTGCTTAAATTCAAATACATCTAGGTCTCCTACCAATATATACAAATCAGGACAAACACCATTCAAGCCGCCGTCTACCTTTTATCCCATGATGTTGAAGGACACAATTGATGTATTCCAAGAACAAGTCGTGAGTGGCTTAAAAATCTCAACCAAAAAAATCTCAACCGCAAAATTTTGAGCACAAGCAAAAATAAAAACAAAAAGAACAAAAGGGAACTACAGTACCATCAACTCATGACGAAACTAAAAAACAACAGTGAAATAGTCGTCAGGAGTGCCGACAAGGGCGGAAATGTAGTTTTATGGAAAAGAGATAACTACATCAACGAGGCAATGAATCAATTGAATGACAATACCTGCTACTGCCGCAGCAACAGACAAACTTTGAATGCAGTATATGGGACACACAAGATGAAATTGGCGGCCTGGAAAAACACAGGTTTGATATCTACGGATGAATATAAATATTTGAGGAACGACAATCCGGTGACACCAATATTATATTTCATCCCTAAAATCCACAAACATGCCAGTAAGCCACCAGGCAGGCCAATCATCTCCGCCAGGAACAGTGTTTTTGAAAAAACATCAATATATATTGACTTCTTCCTCCAGGAATATGTCCAAAAATTGGCATCATACATTAAGGACACAGGGGACTTTTTAGGAAAAATGCTTGATTTTAAATGGTGTGATGATTATCTACTCATCACACTTGATGTGACCTCACTGTACACGTCGATTAGGCACAAGGATGGCCTTAGAGCCTTACAATACTATCTAGCAAGAAGGGGTCCCGAATATGCTGAACATACCAATATGCTAATTAATATGGTGGAATGTTGTCTAACCAACATTTTCATGTTCCAAAATGCTTATTTCCAGCAGGCAAGGGGTGTGGCCATGGGAGCCAGCTTCTCCCCCAGCTATGCATGTCTCCACATGGGCTGGTGGGAGGAGCTGGTTTTCATGAAGGAACATATTGAGGCCATGACCAAGAACGTAAAGGTGTGGTGGAGGTTCATTGATGACCTGTTCTTGGTCTGGCGGGGTACACGATCAGAAGCAGAAAAATTCATTGCTCAAATCAACAAGAACCAACTTAATTTACACTTTACTGCTTGCATTAGCAATACCACTGTGTATTTTTTGGACGTTGAGGTATATGTTGAGAACGACAAACTTGAAACACGACTCCATAGAAAACCGACAGCTGGCAATGCCATTTTGCATGCAAGTAATGCCCATCCTGGGCACCTGGTACAAAGTATATCATATGGCGAGCTGTTGCGTTTAAAACGTATTTGCAGCAATGATAAGGACCTATATAAAGCTCAAGGTGAATGTATAACTAGATTCAGAGAGAGAGGTTATAGTAAAAAATGTCTAGAAACTGCCCTCAAGAAAAGTAATCAGGAATCTAGGGTGTCCCGTCTCAAACCTAAATCAACTGAGAAGGAGACTATTGATACACCCGACAAATTCAGGTTCATCCTAAAATACAACCAACATGAAGGTGCAGTGAGGAACATAATTAAGAAAAATTGGCATCTGATCCGACAAGATCCTGTAATTGGTGCCACAGTCCCCAAACAACCTGCAATTACATACTGCAGGGGTAAATCGATGAAAGATGTCTTAGTCAAAAATGACCCGTGTAGCCCACCAGTAAAAAGCACATGGTTATCCCAAAGATTGGGATTCTATAAGTGTAAAATATGTAAGGCCTGCCAATATGGGGTAACTATGACTAGTTACACGACTCCATTTGGCGGTGAAGCAAAAACCATAGACAAAGCGTTAAACTGTAAAACCGATCATGTGGTCTATGTGCTGGAGTGCCCTTGCAAATTAAAATACGTAGGACGTACCATCCTACAGGGGCATAAAAGGGTGCTCCAGCACATAAGGGCTATTAAAAATAATGATCAAGCATACCCGGTGGCTCGCCATTTCCATGAAACCCATGCGGGCACCCCCAAGGATCTTAAATACTATTTTATAGATTCTATCCCAATCAACAAAAGGGGTGGTGATCGAGAGAAGGCACTTCGCAAATTGGAAATGCAATATATTCTAAATCTCGACACCAAACACCCAAAGGGGTTGAATGCCACGGAAGAATTACACGCCAGTCTAAAAATTTCAAAAATTAAAAAAAATTTTTTTTAGATCTTAATTGTAAACAGGAAATTTTTTATTTTATACCTATGAATTTAACCATGTGATTATGAAAAGTTTATTGTATATATATATATATATATGTTTATTTAGATCTTTTAGATTCTTCTAGATTTCCTCAATAGCATAAATAAGCCGCCCATCCTGCCCTTAAATCTTTTTAAATTATTTAGTTTAGCACAGTTTGCACAGAGTTGTTTACATAGCACATGTCACTTTTTTTATGCATTTTTGCACATAGAAACAGCAGGGAAAATGAAAGATAACAAATAAAGGGCATGATGCCGTTATTTAAAAGAGGAGGAAAAATGTTTATTAGCTTTACCTGATCCAGTCCATATTTTTATGAGTGATTTTAGGTATTTAAACTGGGATATGATATAACCTGCAAGTATAAATTTTTCATTCATGTATTCATTGTACTTGATGTATATATTTATATATTTATTTATGTATATATTTATATATTTTACATGACTTGCTATCTATAAATTTATTTATTTATTTATTCATGAATATTAGGTACTGGTAACATTGAGTTCACAACAAAAAGGCTGCATTAACATGGATTAATACATGTTGTATACAGTTTGCTAAGATGAGCCTTTGGAGTTTGGCAATACCTCTTTATATGTTTCCTGACTGTTTAAATGCACTGGTCACTTTAAGTATAAGTCACGTGGGAGTAAAAAAGAAGAAAAAAAGCTAATGGTATATAAAAAACTGTCTGAGCTAAGAGCGCGTCATGTGATCAAGTCCCCGGCGAGGGACGAAACGCGTCATGGCTGCTGCAATCATTTGGGAGTTTTAATAAACATTGCAGTGTGACAAATTCCAGTGGTCCGCGCCCTTCCTTTGCGCACAGGAAACAGGCGAATCGAGGAGGAGTATGGTGTGATATATATATATATATATATATATATATATATATATATATATATATATATATATATATATATATATATATATACTTTGTCCCTTTCTATCTCGGCGTGGATGGCACTGTGCAAATCCTATGCTTAAAGACTTTGATAGAAAAGCAGACATTTGAGGTGAGCAAATGTAGAGTGGCGCTGGTGTTGAGGGTGCTCTATACAGGTGCTGCTTTCCATCTAATCTTGAGAACTACCCAGAGTTCTCTTCTTCTTTTTTGCATACTTTACGCGTCACTCTATGCCTGAAAGGGTATTGTTTTGATATATATGTATATATATACACGTGTGTGCGTGTGCATGTGTGTGTATATCTTACCCAGTGGCGACTTATAGTTAGGATCGTGTTTCCATAGGAAATGCATTTTTTGTGTTGTTAATAACAATTTGCCGAATCTCCATGAAACTTTTTTAAGAAGTGCTACTTTTTAGCTAGTTTCAGCATGAAAAGTTTTGCGGTGATCCGTCAAGCGGGGGATGAGAAAAAAGGGGGACCCAAAACGTGTTTTTTGTGTTGTTAATAACAATTTGCCGAATCTCCATGAAACTTTTTTAAGAAGTGCTACTTTTTAGCTAGTTTCAGCATGAAACGTTTTGCGGTGATCCGTCAAGCGGGGGATGAGAAAAAAGGGGGACCCAAAACGTGTTTTCCCCCTTCATTTTTCCATAGGAACTTTAGACACAGCTACAGCCTAAGCCGCTGAACGGATTTACACCAAATTTGGCAAAAAGCTAGATCTTGGTCTAAAAAGAGTGCCTTTTGTGTTTTGGTGTAAATCCGGGACAAAGTGGTTACCCTGCCCGCACTGGCACGGTCAGAGAAACCTGTGTTTGCTCCCGCTTGGTGGGAGCGTTTTCAAAACTCCTGCAATGCAGGATCAAACACAAAGGGGCCGATTCCGATTCGGGCCGGAAATCTTTCCGACCGAGCCGGACCCGGAGAGATTTCCGACCGAATCGGACCCGTGCAGCCCGACCGAACGAGTACGATGCGTCCGTATGCTATCGGACTCGAGTCGGTCGGACTCCCATTGAAGTCAATGGGACTCGGTCGTACAACGCGTACGTGGGCTCCCATTGCCTCAATGGGTGCGAGGCGAACAAGGGCGCCCCCTACAGCAGGTACGCTGCGAAGCGACTCGCGCCGTACACGCACAGGTAGGGGGGACCCATGGGTCCCCCCTGTGTGCGACTCGCGCGGCTACGCGTACAGGGGGGTCCGACACGGACCCCCGAAGTACGTCTCCGACTGCTCTTTCGAGCCGGGCGGCGCGTGTCGGTCGGACTGCTCGCGGCGCGCATCGTACTTACCCGGCCGGGGAACGTCTCCATTGCGCGGTGCGAGTCGTGTCCGAGCGAGTCGGTCGGTGCGGTTCGACCCGGGAACGAGTCGGTCGGAGCGGTTGGGACGCCCGAACGAGTCGGTCGGCGATTTCGCATCGTACTCGCTCGTCCGGACACGTGTACGAATCGGTCGGGAAATAGGGCTCCGAATCGGATCCGGTTATGCCGAATCCGATCCGGAGCCCTACCGGCCGAGATCGGAATCGGCCCCAAAGTCTGCTCCCAACCGGCGGCAGCTTTGAAAATCCTCCAGCTGGCTGGGAGCACACTTTTGATCTGTTTCCCTGACCGCACTGATGCAGGCAGGAATATAGATCAAAATATTGCTCCCATCCGGAGGGAGCAGAATTAGAAGCTGCTCCTTCCAGATGGGAGCCATGCCAGCTCCCGCTGCATGCGGGAAGCAGACTTGGACTGCGGTGGTCTTGTGGCTCCCCCCGCGGCCCGCAATGAGTATTTGGGGGCACGGGAATGGGGTCCTAACAAGGCTTGGGGAGAGGGGCCATCCGTCCCCCCTCCCCTTTAATTAAAATAACCTGCCCTGGGGGATGCGGTCCCCAGGTCCTTACAAGGCTCGGGAAGGGAGGCCATGAGGCTCCCCTGCCTTTTCATAAAATGGCTCTGGAGGATGGGGTTCCCAAGGACTAACAAGGCCCATCGAGGGGAGCCGCACGGCCCCCCTCCCCATTATTTGAAGTAGTGGACAAGGGGTCCACAGGGCCCTAGTAAGACTTGGGGAGGGGGTCACGCACCCCCCTCCCGTTTAATTGAAAAAAACAGCCCTGGGGAATGGGGTCCCCAGGGACTAATAAGGCTTGGGAGGGGGGCCACGCGATTCCCACTCCTTTAATAAAACAAGGCCCTAGTGATGGTGTCCCCAGGGCCTAATGAGGCTCGGGGAGGGCCTCCCTGCCCATTAAAATATATATGGCCTTGGGGGTGGGGTCCCCAGGGCCATTATAGGTTCAGGACGGGGGCAAGGCAGTTCCCCTCTCCTTTATAGAAAATGTCCTGGCGTATGGGGTCCACACCGCCAGGCCCTGTGGCAAACCCCCGCTATGCACGGCCAAAGGCCGTGCACACGGTGGGGTTGGCTGCCTTTGATGGGTTGGCCACAGGGCCTGGACACAGGCTAGGCTTTGTGGCCAACTCCCCACTGCGCACAGCCGAAGGCCATGTGCAAAGTGGGGTTGGCTGCATGCGGGGTGTTGGCTGCCAGGCCTGACCACACGGCCGGGTGGGGTGGATGTACGTATGGCAATTAAATATTACTTTATGCTAAAAAAAACTAGAAATTCACTGAAAAAAACAAAGGTTAACGTAACACTATAGTTAGGTGAAATGTTCAGTAACAACATAATGTTTTAAACTCTAAAAAAAACACTGAAATTCACCAGTTATTGTTATAGTTATCTCATGTAACTATAAGTTGTGCCCTAAGGTAAACATAACTTGTGCCCTCACCACACACTGCTAATTACCTTACATATTACATCACTCATGACATCTTCTATGACATCATTGATAATATCACTGCAACATATGAAATTATTGATGAGAAAAATGTGCATAGCGGGGCGTGAGTTATTGTTACCTTGAGACAACTATAACTAAAACTGGTGAATTTCAGTGGTTTCTAGAGTTTAAAATGTTACGTTGTTACTGAACATTTCACCTTACTATAACGTTACTATAACCTTTGTTTTTTTCAGTAGCCCAAAAATCCCGCACTCAGATGAGTGAAAAGAACGAGCCACACCAATTAAAACTCTCAAAGGTTCTTTTAATCTTACAGAAACAGATAACACGTTTCAACTGTATAACTCGGTCTTGGTCACATGATTTGCAGCGTTACTCAATAATTTTTTTAAAGCATTCCTAATGTAATGAAAATACTGTAACATTGTATCCATGTTAACTTCCTACTTAAAAAAAAAACACTTCACAATGTATAAACCAATTCAAATAAGATGAGCGCATTCTTCGTCAATCTTAGTTCATTTTTCACAACAGTGTCATGCAGTTCTTTTACATCTCTATTCAGACTACAAAAGATACTCATGGCTCATGAGCGTAGTACGCCCATTTTACAATCGGGCCTGGCAGGGCTTTAAGTGGGATGAAGAAACTGGGGGTCTCTCAAAGGGGCGTGGCCAAAGTAATTAAGGGCGTGGCTTAAAAACACTTTAGCTAAAAATCTGTGCTTCGCATAGTGTGCCGCTCGACTTGTATTTTGCTGTTTCCGTCATTGTATCCAGATATGTGATACAACAAGTAACAAAATGCCTACAACAAGTTAGGACTATTGGCTTTGTCAATGGTTGTTAGTTGCATAAGATAAATAAGCAGCAACTATGGCTTGTATATAATATTGAAAAAGCTTCCACTTAAAGCCAGAGAGAAAATGACTCTCTTTAAAGGATTTCCCTTCCCCTACAATGCTCACCTGGCATGACATCGTGCCGTAGCTTCTCCATTAGTGAGAAGTGAGCAGTGTGAGCAGCACACATCGACGTGCCTGCGTCACTGCAGTCCGGAAAAAAACTGACCGTCTGTGCCAGGGCACAAAACAGAGCCCGACAGAGACGCGTTTCGAGGCCTCCTTTAAAAAACTGCCGGTGCTCAGACCCGGTGAGACCCGGCCCACTTAAAGCCCTGGGGCCTGGCAATATGCTGTTTCTTTCTAGGGCTAAACAATGCACAAATTCAAATACAATGAGCGCATTCTTCGTCAATCTTAGTTCATTTTTAAAACAATGTAAGGAAATTGTTAGGACATTGTTCCAACTCTATTCAAACTATACAAAGTACTCAAGGCTCATGCGCATGGTGCGCCCATTTTACAATCGGGCCCGCAAAGGTGCCCTTTCATCCCAATATTAATCACTGCATTACTTCCATGCATGTTCTGTCATGGAGAAAAAAACGGGAAAGCAGTTCCCCATCCAATTCATGACCGTCGGAGGGTCAGTGTCCTATTCCCACCTCTCGGATGCTCAGGAACCGAATCTATGCCAAAAAATCGCATCTTCCTCCAGTCCGCCTCATGTTTCTCATTAAAGTGCCGGGCAGTGCTGTAACTTGTGTCATTGTGAGATATTGCCTGCATATGCTCTAATATACATTTCTTTATTGGGAAAATGGTTGGACCAATATACTATTGGGCAAACAATCACGTAGACCACAAATTCAGTCTTGCGCATAATGTATTTCTCAATACACCATTTGTTGCGTGTACGGGGCAGTGCTATTTCAAAGATGTTAGTACTGTGTTTTACTTTACACTGTCCGCAATTTATGAAACTCTTTGGCTGATTGAAGCCAGTTTTTTTGTTTTGGTGGAAGGATACTGTGTAATAGGAGGTCTTTTAGCGATGTGTTCCTCTGGAAAGTTAAAGATAGATTGGTTCCAATCTTTTCTTTTAAGAGTGGGTCCTGTACCAGGTTGTCCCATCTCTTTCCGAGAATCAACCTGAAATCATATGAATGCTGTGTGTATTTTGTGATAAACCTAACTGGTTCTTTGCCAGTATTAGCCTTACTTTTAGTAGGCTTATATAGGGCAGCTACCATGTCAACTGCTTTATCAAGCGCCAGTTTGAGTGTTTTGTCAGAGTTTCTTCTAGCTTTAAATCTCAGTTGCATCTCCTTTTTGATTCTCCAGTAACCATCTTCAGAACTACAGTTGCGCTTGGTGCGAAGAAATTTATGAATATGAATCTGAATTAAATCTGGTTCTTGATTCAGAATTGCAAAGTTGCTTAGAAATATGCAGGATCCAGATCCACAGGCCTTATTGTTCCAAGGTGCCTAGGGCTGAGGAGATTCTTATCCATGGAATGAATCTCCAAATGAGACAAATGCCTCACGTACACAGGTTATCCTGGGGAGATGGCAAGTTTCACTATGAGGAGAGACTTGATGGGCTCTCAATGGCACATGCCAGGATGGTGATCCCAATTCAAGCTATTCTTCTTGTTTTGTATGCTTGAGAACCTTCTTCTTGCATCTGCTGTACTTAGTACATGTTTCTTCTGAACCTCATTTTTTGTTCCTTTTGTGACACCTACCCCACCATATTTTATGCAAACTTGGCCATGCTCCATGTTTCTCTACTCTACCATCAACTTATTTCCCCAAACTCAGCTTGCTTTGTAATGACTCTAACTGCCCTTACCATGTGCCACCAGAGTAACCTGCCATGTTTGCCTTCCTTTTTTTTGTTTATGCTAGGATGTGTTTGCTGTTTGCCATGGTGGTTGTTTTCCTGACTGCTTAAGTCTGAGTTTTTACGGTTGTTGTTAGGTTAGCTTTTATCACAGTTAGGTTTGAACTTTTTTAGAAGTATTTCTAGATAAGGCTATACCTTGTGTATGACTATGTTTCACTGCAAGTTTCCTGCATCTCCTGTGATTTGCACCTGATCTGCTAATTACAAAGTATTGTTAATGATAGCCAGTTGCTAAATTGTTTTTGGGATAAGATTATGCATAAATCCATGAATACATTATCTATATTTCATAAATAAATAGACTGCTCAAACAATTACTTCTGATAGAAGTAATTCCTCATCTTTTGAATATTCCCCAGGCGTCAGACTGGATCTGGAATCTTTTCAGTAGTTCCTCTACGTGCAGGAAGGTGGCGCCTTGGGGCTCCGCACTGACGCCGTTATACTCCGGAAATTATGTGTGGAGCCAGAATAGGCTCCACTCCCACATGCTGATGTCTGTACCTTTCTTTCCGCGCCACCAGATGCGGATCCAGGGCGCTCTCTTTCATCCTTTAGAGACATTTACCATGATATTTTCTACAGTGTGCAAAGGATGTTACCCCCTAAATCGACAGGTCTTAGGCCCCATAGGGACCGTTGCAAACAAATGTCTGTGACAGATCTACATCAGGTGTGTGTGTTGTGCCTAGGGTAGAGTCGCAACTTCAAGACCTGCAGTGACTGCGCGTTGATGTCCCGAAGGCCACCCAGGACCCCAAGGTGAATCGCCGTACAAGTCCAAGTTCGGCTCTGGTAGCGTTCCTGCTCCAGGAGTCCCTGAAGCCGCTTTAAAGTCCGGCCTTCATTGCGATCCAAAATGTCTGGTAAGTCCAAAAAGAAACACAAGAAAATGAAGCCAGCCTCTGTTAACTTTCCCCACTTGCATTTGCATCAGCAGGTGTAGGTATGTTACCATAGCTCTCACTTCTGGAGTTGCATGATTTCGGAGCCAATCCCGAAACCTGTTCTGGCACACACAAGTTTCCGGGACCATCTGTCACTTCTCAACAGATCAAAGAGTTATGCACAGCCAAGCTCTTCAGATCCTTGGAAAATCCTTCTGACATGCCTTCTGGTCAAAAGGAGTAGAGAGTCCCTCCATCTGGAGTACCATCAGTGGGTTCGCCCTCGGCGCCAATTTGATCCTCGGAGCCCATCTCAATGCCTCTGGCTCCGGTCCAGATCCTACCTTTGGTGCCACAGTCCACGCCATTACATGGACTTCAACACCAGTACCAAATCCATTGACGCCGGATGAGAAAATTACATAGTGTTGTCTGATTTAGAGTCAGCGCAAGTTCGATGTCAACCTGCACTACGCCTGACAATAGTTGAGGCGCCACTCCCTTCATTTGACCTGCCGCCCTCACAAGGTAGACAACACACCCTACACTCACTTTTCGGCATTGACATCAACAGTGATTATGACGCGGATGATGAGTTTGCTCAGCCCTATCAAGACTATAGTTGGTATTGTGACTTGCACAAGCCTAGAAGTCTCCATACCTCAACAGAAATGGGTCTTCTGTCAGACCCAGGACCAACCACACAGGAATCTGCTTCCTATGCCATGCTAATGAGTAGGTCGTTCTAAGTCCTTGACCTCCAGCTCCTCACTTTGGAGGTCAAGACTAAAGTGTTAACAGAAGTTCTCCAGCCAGGGCAGACATTATCAGAGACCCTTTTAATATTTAAAGAGGCACTTAATGATACCTTATTGGGGCTTGAGCCAGACCTTGCTCCAGTCGTCCAATCAACAGACAAAATTGCAAGACTTGACTGCTCTGCCTGGGCGACCTTGCGTTCCTCTCTCAGCATTCTTACCCTGAACATTTTGGTGGTGCAAGCGTCCACGATAGAGAGTCTAAAAGGGTGGAAACATTTCAAAAGGAAGTTGTTTCTTCCACCAGCTTGGCTCTCTGATCAGTAAAAGCCAGCTGCCTCCTGGACTGCTATTCCCGTGCTCTTTGGAACTCGGTGGCTCAAGTCCTCCCTGGTGTCCCCGAAGATCTCTGACCTGTCCTTGCTTAGATATCCAGGACAGTCATGATGCAGCCAAGTTCACAATCTGTTGTGACTTGGACACCACCGGTTGCATCAGGCGAGCTATTGGTATCAGTGTTTGCATTCGCCACGATGCATGGATGCGATCAGCTGGGTTCTCAGGCGATGTTCAGTCCTCTCTTATGTACATGCCAACAACACAACTCACCTTTTTTGGGACAAGGCTGATTCCGCTTTAGAGCGATTTAAAGAGAGCAGCTCTACTGCACATTCTCTGGGCTTATCTACCTTAGCTCTCCAACAGCACCAACCTTATCTCTACTTTCGCAGAATTGGGCGAGCTGTGCCGTACCACTAGTCTGTCCAGTCTCAGCAAGGAACCCAACAGTTTTGTGACCAAAGCCTTGGTGCCCACCACCACGGCTGCCAAGATCAACAGGCCACCTAGTCCACTGCCATTCTGCGGCCCCACCTGCTAAACCCCTTTAGCGTACACTTAGGGGAGCACTGCTACTCAGTGGGAGGAAGGATCCAATGATTCTTCCCGGGTTGGTAAGCTTTACCATCAGACAAGTGGGTCTTTCAGGGGCTATTGAAACAAACACAAAGTTCCCTTCTCCTTCTACTCTGAAAACATGAGGCCTTACTATAACTAAGTTAACCAATCCAATTAGAGGATCGAATCCTCATGTTTTCAGAGTAGAAGGAGAAGGGAACTTTGTGTTTGTTTCAGTATCTATACCCATCCCTTTTCCAAGTACTAGGGTACCTCCCAAACCTTTTTGAGTTTCTTGCAGGGGCTATGCCTTACCCTTCCTCTATTCTCCGTGGCACCTTCCACAGTCCCCCCAGTAATTGACGGAGGACCATCTCTCCATTTAGCAGCAGGAAGTGTAAGCTCCTTTGGCCAAAGAGGCTATTGAGAGGGTGCCAGTGCTAGAAGTAGGATGTGGTTGTTATTCCTGCTACTTTCTGGTGCCCAAGAAGGGTGGAAGCCTACATCCTATGCCATACCTGGGTCCCCTCAATGTCTTCCGCCAGAAGGAGAAATTCAGAATGCTCACCCTGGCAAGATCTTGTCTGGTCTCGACCCTGGAGCCTGGATGGTGGGGTTGGATCTGTAGGAAGACTATTTCCATATCCCCATCCTGTGGCCCATCGGTGCTACCTACGGTTCATGGTGGGACAGGAGCATTTTTGGTTCACTGTAATCCACTTTGGTTTCACCAGTACCCCTCGGGTGTTCATGAAAATGATGGAGATGGTGGCAGCACACTTTTGGAGGTCAGAGGTGGCAGTCTTCCCCTACCTCGACGACTGGCTGTTGAAGGAGGGCTCACCCCAGGCAGTCATCAATAACCTTTAGACTATGGTGAACCTCCTGTCATCTTTGTGGTTCACTATCAATGTGCCAGTGTCACACCTGTCTCCTTCTTAGATGCTCCCCTTCATCTGAGCCATTCTGAACACGGTTCGGTTTCATGACTTTTCCCCAGGAAAGAGAACCCAGGACATTGAAACTATGATCCCAATCTTTCAGCCTCTGTCCTGAATTTCAGTGAGGTCGACTCTGAGGCTGCTGAAGCTGATGGCCTGATGCATTCTGCTGATGGAACATGACAGGTGGCATGTGCAGGCTCTGCAGTGGGATCTGAAGTCTCAGTGGGCCTAACATCAAAGGGACCTCTCCGATGAAGTTCAGATTTTGGAGGAGACTGCAAAAGATCTGCAGTAGTGGTTACTGGACAACAATTGGGTCTGCGGCAGACCCCTCTCCATTCCCCACCCAGAGTTGACAGTGGTAACTGCTTCTGGGTTGGGGTGGTCATCTGGGAGAAGTGGAAATCAGAGGCCTCTGGTCTTCACAGGAGTCCCTGTTCCATAGCAGCCTTCTAGAGATGAGGTCTGCTCCACATGGTGTTGAAAGTCTTCCTTCCATCCATCAAAGGGAGGTTGGTAGAGGTGCTCACGGACACCACCACCATGTAGTCCTGCAACATACAGGGCGGGGTGGGATCATAGCCCCTCTACCAGAAGGCTCTGCACCTCTCTGGAAATGGCTGGACTGCCAAGGGATCTTCCTGGTGGTTAACCACTTGGCATAATCTTTGAAGGGCAAGGCAGGCGTACTCAGCCTACGTTGTCTAGTGGAGCACGAGTGGCAGTTGCATCCGGAGGTGGTCCAAGGTCACTTCCGTGCATGGGGAGAACCTTGGCTCGATCTCTTTGGATCCATGTGTTTGCAAGGGTTTCTGGGTAAGAGAACCTGGTGCAAGCCACACAAGTCACCCCATCCTGGATTTCCCTGGGTGTCTAGTTTTTAAAAATGTATAGGTTTGCTAGGTTTCCCTTGGTGCCGGCAGAGCTAGGGTTCAAAATCTACAGCTAGGCACTTTGCAAAAAAAGGGTCAGTTTTCACTGTAAAAATGTGGTGTGTCCATGTTGCATTTTGCGCTGTTTCCTGTCGCGGGCACCAGGCCTACCCACACAAGTGAGGTATAATTTTTATCGGAAGACTTTGAGGAATGCAGGGTGGGTGGAATTTTGTGGATCCATGCAGATTCCAGAACTTTCCATCACAGAAATGTGAGGAAAATGTGTTTTTTTGACAAAGTTTGTGGTTTGCAAGGGATCCTGGGTAAGAGAACCTGGTGAGAGCCACACAAGTCACCCCATCCTGGATTCCCCTGGGTGTCTAGTTTTCAAAAAGGTTAGGTTTGCTAGGTTTCCCTAGGTGCCGGCAGAGCTAGGGTTCAAAATCTACAGCTAGGCACTTTGCAAAAAAAGGGTCAGTTTTCACTGTAAAAATGTGGTGTGTCCATGTTGCGTTTTGGGCCGTTTCCTGTCGCGGGCATTAGGCCTGCCCACACAAGTGAGGTATAATTTTTCTCTGAAGACTTTGGGGAATGCAGGGTGGGAGGAATTTTGTGGATCCACGCAGATTCCAGAACTTTCCATCACAGAAATGTGAGGAAAATATGTTTTCTTTTACAAAGTATGAGGTTTGCAAGGGATTCTGGGTAAGAGAACCTGGTGAGAGCCAGACAAGTCACCCCATACTGGATTCCCCTGGATATCTAGTTTTTAAAAATGTATAGGTTTGCTAGGTTTCCCTAGGTGCCGGCAGAGCTAGGGTTCAAAATCTACAGCTAGGCACTTTGCAAAAAAAGGGGCAGTTTTCACTGTAAAAATGTGGTGTGTCCACGTTGCGTTTTGGGCCGTTTCCTGTCGCGGGCACTAGGCCTACCCACACAAGTGAGGTACCATTTTTATTGGGAGACTTAGGGGAACACAGAATTGTAGAGCAACTGTTATTACCTATTGACTTTCGATGCATTTCTGCCTTCCAAATGTAAGACAATGTGTAAAAAAGAAATCACTTTGAAAAATGTCCTATAATTCACATGCTAGTATGGGTCCCCACAATTTCAGAGATGTGCAAATAGCTACTGTTTCTAAACTCTATATTTTGTTCCCATTTCAGAAATACATAGGTGTCTTTCATACCGATTTTTCATGGTTTATATTTTCCCAAATGAATTGCTATATACCCGGTACACAATAAAAAACCATTGCAAGACGCTGCTCAGTTATTGGCTCCAGATTCGTCGGGTTCTTGGTGAACCTACAAGTCCTATACATCCCCACAACCAGAAGGGTCCAGCGGATGTAACGGTGTGTTGCTTTAAAAAATCTGTCATACTTAAAAGAAGTTACAGGTGAAAACGTTGGCACAAATGGCTGTTTTTTTCAACTCATTTTCAATTTTTCCTATTTTCAACTGTTAGTTTCTGTAAAAAAAACCTTGAAGGATCTACACAAATGACCCCTTGCAGAATTCAGAATTTTGTCTACTTTTTTGAAATGTTAGCTTTCCAGGATCCATTATTGCTTTCATACCCATTTCTACCATTAACTGGAAGGAGGTTGAAAGCACAAAAATTAGCAAAAATAGGCTATGTCCCAGTAAAATGCCAAAACTGTGTAAAAAAAATTGGTTTTCTGACAAAAGTCAGTATGTCCCTGAAAGCTGGGAAGATGGTGATTTCAGCACCATAAACCCTTTGTTGATACCATTTGCAGGGAAAAAACCAGACGCTTTCATCTTCAGCACTTTTTTCCAATTTGTCCCCCAAAAAACAACATTTGGCTGTATTTTGGCTAATTTCAACAAACCCTGCGTACCTTTAAAATCCCCATGACGCTGGAAGAAAAGGACACAAATTTGGCGTGGATACCTTATGTGGTCAAAAAGTTTCTGGGGCCTAAGCGCGAACTACCCCAAATAGCCAAAAAAGGCTTAGCACGGGGGGGGGGGGAAGGGCTAGCAGCGAAGGGGTTAATCAAAAATTCAAAGCACTCACTTATGGGTGAAATAATATTTACAGGTAGGGATCCAGATTAGACTTAATTTTACGATGGGTCCAACCCTTCCTAGACAATCTTATTCTCTGCCCACATCTTCAAAACCAATATCCTAATATTCGATTTTGATATTCAGTCAACTGTGTGCCATACTGAAGATTCTTTATGTCATCATCAGAATAGTGTATTTCAATCATAAAAGATCATTAAAACAGGCACAGGACATTTTCCAGCACTGGGTAGGACCCTGGCTGGATTAGGTTGATTAATTGAAAAGCCAGGTCCTCAGCTTCTTGCAAAATTCAAGAAGAAAGGAAGAGTCTCTGATGTGGAGTCACAGGTTGTTCCACGCTTTAGGAGCGATGTAAGAGAACACCTGTCCTCCTGATCTGGTTGTGTATGTGTAGAATGTGTGTGAATAGGAGTCATGCGGAGTGGAAGTGTCAGAGCTGTTGGTGGAAAGAGATGCGAATGTTCAGGCAGGCAAAACCTAAGTTGTGTAGTGCCTTGAGTGTGTGTGTGAGGAGTTTGAATTGAGCATGCTTGTATATCGGGAGTCAGTGTGGTTCCCTGAGGTGTGATGTGATGTGAGTTCTGCGTGGGAGGTTGAGGATGAGTTTGGCTGCCATGTTCTGGATGGTTTGTAGTCTTCTAATGAGTTTCTTGGTGGTCCCGGCATAGAGGGTGTTTCCATAGTACAACTTGCTGGTGAGTAGGACGTGAGTGAAAGTTTTTCTCGTGCTCCTTGAGGTGCGGTGCGAGTCTGAGTTCGGCTAGCAATTAGTTGGAGTCCCATGGTGAGGTGGTCTTGCCAAAGAAGCACTACTTCTGACTGGATTGATGTTGAGCTTGAGACAGTTGGCTTTCATCCAGTTAGCGACTTCGGTCATGCAGGCGGTGAACTTGTTTCTTGTGTAGGGGTGTTGTCCGAGAGGGAGAGTATGAGTTGCATGTCATCTACATGAGAGAGGATGTTGCGGTCATGTGTGCGGATGACATTGGCCTGAGGGATCATGCATGCGTTTAAGATGGTGGGACTGAGTGATGAACCTTGAGGCACTCCGCAGATGAGTGAGCAGGCTTCCGATGAGTAAGGTGCCAGGCTGACAGCTTGTGTTGTATCTGTTAATAAGGTGCAGATCCAGTGGAGAGTGGGTCCTTGGATGCCAATCTTATGCAGGCGCCCGATGAGGATGGGGTGTGAGACCATGTTAAATGCTGCATAGAGATCCAGGAGAATGAAGGTTGCTGTGTTTTCTCTTGTGGTGAATGGCGATGAGTGCTGAAATGATTTTCCAGCTGCAGCTGGAGATTCCAGTGGTGAGGTCTGTGATGGTGCGGGATGGGTATGCTGAAACTAACAAAGGTGTGGTCTGTCCAGGTCATAGTTGCTAGCTTGTCAAATGTGATGTTGCTGATTAAGGAGAAAATCGGGTCCACCAGGTGTCCAGTTGTGTGGGTGCGTTTGGTAATGTGCTTGGTGATACCAAGATTTCCGAGGTTTTCTAGACGGGCCGTAGAATTTGGGTCAGTGCGGTTTTGTAGGTGAAAGTTAAGGTCTTTGAGGAGGATGAAGGTGCCGGCGATGATGCTGAGGGGTGCGTCAAAGTCCATGATGACACTGATTAAATTAGTGTGAGATCCTAATGGTCTGTATACGAGGGTTCCATTCAGGAAGAAGTTGGTTGCGATGCATATCTTGAACGTGAGGTGTTCCATGTAGCTGGTGGGGTGTCAGTGTTAGTGGTGCAGTTGATAGTCTTTTTTAATATGATGGCGACTCCACTTCCAGGCTGGTGCTGACAGTCTTGCCTAACGATCTTGTAGCCGGCAGGGATGGCTATAGTGATGTCCGGTACCAAAGTCGGGTTTAGCCATGTTTCCGGAAGAATGGCAGGTCCGAGCGCGGCCAACAGTATGTCTCATATCTCTGAGGCGTGTTTGGTGAGCGAGCCGGTGTTGAGGAGCATACATGCGAGTGTGGTTTGTTTGGGTGGTATCTGGTATACGTGAGCATGAACGGGTGGCTGGTTTATGTGAGTGAGCAAGCAGGGTGCTGTTGATGTGGGAATGGTGGGTGTATGGTGCGGGAGAGTGCATGAGAACTTGCAGGAGACACAGGTGAATGCTCTTTCTGTGTTATGTGGTGCGGTGTTCCAGTTAAGAGTATGGAGGTGTGCAGCAGGGTATCGGTGGGTAGGGGGAGGGACAGGGTTCCTGGCACTGGGCACGGTCCAGGTGTGGATGAGTGCAGATGGGCTTGCCTTTGGTGTTCCTTCAGCGCGCCAGCTGCAGCCGCCATTAAACAGGTCCTGGGAGGAGGGAGGGGTGTAGGGTACCATGGGCCGGAAAACAGTGTTGCCTTTTCCCGTGCAGATAGATGATGAGAAATCCAGTGATGTCGCTTCCTGTACTACAGATGGGCAATGGGAAATTAAGTCCTCTTGCTTGGCTTTTTCTTTTAAAGTGGGTTTTGGCAGGAAACGAGTGATGTTACTTCCTGTGCAGATGGATGATGGGAAATCCAGTGATGCCAGTTAATGTGCACATGGGCAACAGGAAATGAAGTACTCTTGCTTGGCTTCTTCTTTTAAAGACGGTTTTGGCAGTAAACCAGTGATGTCACTTTCTGTGCAGATCGATGATGGTAAACCAGTGATGTCGCTTCCTGTTCAGATGGATGATGGGAAATTCAGTGATGTCACTTCCTGGACAGATGGATGATGGAAAATCCAGTGATGTCACTTCCTGTGCAGATAGCAATGGGAAAAATTGCATCTTCTGGGTCTGAGCCTCTGCCCTCCAATCAGGCAGCCCCTTCGGGAGGATCTACTGTCACAGCAGCAGAGGAGGGTCTTGCACCTAGGCCTGCACAACCTGCACCTCCATGCATGGAGACTGAGAGGCAGTAGATGATCTACTTTGATTTCTCTTCTGAGTTTGTTGATGTAATCGTGGCAGCCAGGCGTCCTTCCACAAAATCAGTGTATGCTCAGCACTGGGATAAGTTTGTGGCTTGGTGCGAAACCCCCCAGATGTACCTGTTGCAAGCCAAACTGTCAGATGTCTAGCTTGTTTTGTCTTTTGACCAGTAAGGACTTGTAGTGGGTACTGTTAAAGGTTAGTTCTTGGTCCTCTTAGCCTTTTTACATTTGTTGGACCAGCCATTCTTATTCAAATCACCTGCTGTGATGCATTTTCTTAAAGGTTTGCAACATATGTTTTTCCTTTGTGATGCCACAGTGGGACTTACATTTGGTTCTCACTTTCCTAAATCTCCTAACACTTTCCTGTGTACTCCTTTTGAACCAATGCACAGTTATCCATTGCGTCTCATGACTTAAATGTTTTTTCTTCTACTTTTGATATTATCAGCACATCATGTAAGTAAGCTTCAGACTCTCTTGGTCCAGCCACCTATATCATCTTTTTCCTAGGCAAGTTGGTGTTAAGAACTTGAGCTTCGTTCCTTCCAAAGGTAGTGACGTCTGTCTTGTTGGACAAGTCATCAATCTGCTAACCTCCTTTGCTCCACCTCTTCCCTCAAAAGAGGAGTAGAGACTCGCTTGCTTGACCCCAGGAGGGTGCTGAGCATTTACATTGATTGTACCAAGGAACATTGGGTGGATAATCAGCTCTTTGTGGGGTTTCTGGGGCAAAGAAAGGCAATTCAGTGCAGAAATGGGCCATTTCATAATTGATAGTCCTCTGAATTAAGATCTGCTATGGTTTGGCTGGGAAACAGCATCCAGAAGGTCTGTGGGCTCATTTCATCAGTGGTAGGGCTGCCCTGGATATTTCTCAGGCTGCCTTGTGGCCATCAGTGCACACGTTCACAAAGCACTATTGCCTTGACAGTTGGGTCCCTTCGGATAAGTATTTTGCTTATTGAGTCTTCTAGGACATTTTTATCTGAACCATTCCATTTCACTGACTCACCACTTAGGGAGATAGCTCTTTGGTATCTGTTCACAAGGTGAGGAATCTGCGGTTACAAGTATCCATCAGAAGTACAAGTTACCTCCAGTAACATTCTTTTTGGTGGATACTCTAGCTAACTGCAGATTGCTCATCATCCTCCTACCTCGCTGTTCTGTGGAATAGTCTCCTTTTTCATCAAAAAGTCCCCAATTTAGGAATCTGCACACTGGTCCTTCCAATCTGAAGATGGGCTCCGCGTCTGAGGGCCCTAACAAGTGTCTGAAAGAAATTGAAATCAGCAGGCATGGGTGGCGCTACTGGTCATCTTTCGAGGTGAGCGAAGTCGGCACAGAGTCACACTGGCACACAGTTTCCAAATCCAGTCTGGCGCCTGGGATATTCACAAGGAGAGGAATCAGCAATTAGATAGAGTATCCACCAGAAAAAGTATTACTGGAGGTAAGTAACTTGTTCTAAGTGATGAAACATGATTTGCATACAATACACCAAGAGACATTACAGAGTATTTGCATAGTGTCTAGCAGGGTAGCTAACCTTGTCTATATTAAGAGCTACCTTCCTATGTTCAATGAAAATCATCCCGTATCTACTAATGTTACTAGTGTTGTAATCGTGACTACAACAGACAAGATTACATTAGTGGCCACCAAGTTCAAGATTACCAACAATGATCACCTCGGTGGGTCATGCAGGACTGCCAGCTTTATCAATTTGGAATCCTTGTTCATGGGTAATATATAAAGGCCATAGCTGCAATGTTCCTGGCACACAGGTAATAATATTAGTAAAATGTCTCCACAGTGTCACACAATTTATCTCTCAAAAATATGCTTTAAATATATTTTGGAAATATAATTCTAAACATCAGCTTATGAGTTCAGAAAATATACATTTATCATTCTGAGCACTAACTTTTCAACTTTCATATACATACACTAATTTAACCAAACAAAGGTATCTAATTTAGTAGGCTGGGAGGCACACAAGAGAGATACCTACAGGAAGCTGGAGATCTACCAGTAGCTCGGGAGCTACTCGTTGTAGAAGCCTGGTCCATAGTAAGACTCCTCACAAGATTATTCTAGTCAGTCTCAATGTCATAAAAGCCCTTACAAATTATATTGCAAAACACCAGTAGCAAATTTAAAGTCATCAGACAAGCCATACCCACTCATCATTTCTTAATACCCACTGACCGCAAACCTGATCAACAGAATTTCCTCGGAAGAACCCAATTAAATGCTGTGTCTACCCTAAGCATGCCTCTTTAGTAAATTCATTTAACATTTCAATGTTTTCCAGAACGGATTTACTATCACTGCCACTCTCCACGTAGTTGGCGATTATGGACGAGGCTATCTTAAGTACATTGAGAATTTGTTCTATGGGCAAAATGTTCGTTTTTACCAATTCGCACTCTCAGACAGGTGTCCTACAAGGTACAAGAATCAATTTGCTTCAGAAGATGAAATTTTTTCTGTGGAAGTATGAAAGAATTTGCAAATATTTTTATGTGAAAGATTAAACGTATTATTTCACAAATATAAGAAGTTATAGCAATCATAGAGTGGGCAGTTGAGATAGAGAGAAAGGGCTCAATGGAATTTGAAATTTTAAACTAGCTCTTCCTGTAAGATAAAATGTGCCTGCTAAGCATACAGCTAACATTTTCTATAAGTTGAAGAGAAGTATATTTTCTTCCTAACTTTCTGATTATGATTGGAGTCATAGAAAAGTAACATTCCACTCGATCACCTAGACACCCAACAGACCCTGCTTCATTGCAGGCCGTTGTTACCTACAGAGGCGTAACACAAAATGGTACCCCCCTACCCCCCCCCCCCACACACAGAATATGCTAAGGGGCCCATCAGTCTTCCATATTTTACAGACATTATAGACCTTGGTAGGAATGTGATCCCCTTGTAGGGTGGGGCCCCCCGCGGTGCAGAGGCTGCAGGGACTGTGCTACGACCCTGGTTGCCAGTTTCGAAAGCGCAGGCTAAATTTGTGCTGGTGCAAATTTGCACAAAAACAGTTTTTTAGCTTCATTGTTTCCAATCGAAAGAACAGAATAAGGTCATAATAAAAGGCAGTATGAAAAATGTAAGCAAGATAACTGTAAGTAACAGTGACGGTAAAGTGAAATGATACCCCCTCTGCAGAATGTTAAGAGGGGACCCTGAGTCTCCTATATCACACAGATATTCATTGGCCTTGGGGCAAAAAGGGGCCAGACTGAAGTATTTTGGGGGCCTCCGAAAAGGTAGCGGGGGGAAGGTTGCACGCAGGGGCTTGCGTTTCGCCTCTGGTGATGGTGCACAATATTAAAGCTATCTAGACCTGCTTTTTGCAGTACAGAGCCAGCAAGTGATGGGCGCTCCCTCTCTCTTATATAACTTGACCCTACGCCCATGCTTACCTGTGTGCTCATACTTGTGGCGCAGCAGGGAGCTACTCTTCTGGAAGGTTTTGTCGCAGATATCACACGCGTAGAGTCCCTCTTCAGTCTTCTTTAGCCGCTTTCTCATCGGGCTTGACTCACCGTCCTCGGTGTCCTCCCCCGGAGATGGCTGCTCGGCAAGGCTGAAGAACTCTCCCTTAGTGAAAAGAAACCTCGGAGTAAGCCTTTGCTGTGAAAACTCGTTCAAAACTGCATAGAAGACAGGTGAAAGTTCGCTGTTAAGATGATTACTGTCTTTTATGCTGTTTGCAGTCATGAAGCATCTCTGCCTCCCTATCCCAGGGGCGGCTCCTCCATTAGGGCGGAGGAGCGTCGCCCCACTGCTTTCTCGTAGTGCGAGAAGCAGAAACATAAGATGGTATTTTAAATACCATTTTATGTTTCTGCTTCTCGCACTGCGAGAAAGCAGAAGGGTATGCCTGGTTGGGGGCGGGTGGGCGGGTCGGAGTGGCTTGCCCAATGCTGTGGGCCCTGACTGTTTGGTCGGCCCTCTGGGGCCGACCAAACCAGTCATGCGCACTCTGCCTTTTCTCTATGTAGGCTGCATGCAGCCTACATAGAGAAAATGGCCTCCCCATAGGCGCCCGGCTGGGCACCATCCGCACCAATCACAACGCTGCCATTGCAGCATTGTGATTGGCTTAGGGGAGGGGAGGGAAGGGGAGGGAGGCTGCCTGTGGCTGCTTCCTGTTCAGCAGGAAAACGCAGGACCCGGCCAGGAGCTGAGGTGGCGCGGGACCCAGTAAGGTACATTTAAAAAAAAAAATTAAACTAAAGACCCCCAGCCTCCCCCGCGAACCCACGCAACGCCACCCACCACCGCACCCCCCACCCGCAAGTCATGCCGGCCGCGACTGTCCCTATCTCTTTTTGTAGCACCCAGTATCTCATGGTAGTAAAAGGGACTCTTGTCTGTCCGACCCAACTGGGGAACTCAAAAAGGCAGCAGGAAGGTTACTCATCTTACAGCACCTGGACAACTCGCAGAAAACTAAAAATTCTGGGGTGGTGCCCAAGAATGGAGACCCTGTCCATTTTAGGTCTAGGTCAAATCGGACAAAAACCAGACCCAGGCATTGTCCTTGTCCGACTCTACAACAACCATTGGTGATGATCTAACAAACGTTTTCTACTAAACGCCATTATCTGTTAGAGAATTCTAGCCACAGATTCTTTGCCTTAGAATTATCCCCCTTTATCTGACTGGATCTGGAAATTTTCAAGCAGTACCCCTGCGTGCTGGTAGTTGGCGGAGTTTGGCTCCTCGTCAGTGTTGTATGTGCCAGAAGTCTATATAGGTATGTGGTACCTATATAGGTGCCACCTTGGCATGCTAACGTCAGTTCTTTCCATTCCTTTCCGCACCAGATAGCACAGATCCATGAAAAACTACCCATCAGTCACTTTTTGACTAGCTTTTTTCAACTTTTTGTCGACCACTTTTTTTTTTTTTAAATTCTTTTCTCCTGGTGTGACAGGATATCCACCAAAGCACCGTCTGATTTCAATCCATGTGTTCTGCCTGTCCCAGGCAAATGTCTGTGACACCCCGCTTGGTCTGTCTATAGTGCCTCGAGAAAGACCATGACTCAAAGCCTGCGAGGATTGCCTCCCCATGAACCCTAAGCTATGAAGGGAGTGCGCCCTTAAGCTCCTTGATGCCCGACATCGGGTGACCCCGTGACAATCAAGATCCTGGTCACATGGAAGGTACTGGGATCGCTCACGGAGTTGCACCAGACAGTCATCGTCCTGGGCAAAGTCATCGTAGGGTAAGTCACATTAAAAGAAGAAATCTAAGAAGCCGAAGAGGTCTTCGACTTCTCTGTGTCCATCCAAATCTGCAAACGAAGAGGGAGCCTTAGAACTCCAGGCTCCACACCTTTAAGGAGCTCCACGCTTCCCTGATTTTCCCGAAGTGACCCCCCGCCCAACTTAAAGAATTCTTTGAGGCCATCTATCTAATTTTGGGCGGCCCGACCCCTCTGGAGCGCCTTTGGGCACCTTGGGTTTGGGAGGGACCCCTATTGGATTCCCGCCAGCGGTTACTCCCTCAGTGCAAGTTGGACCTCTTGGATCTGGTGCTGGATCTGGTGCTGGATCTGGTGTGGCCCTGCTTGCAAGACCGAGACCTTCTCTGGCGCTTGTTCCTGTACCGGCACCCAATCGATGACATCATCCCCATTGCCCTCAACTCTGACACGGAACAGGACCTGCTTCGCAAGACAGCGGTCCCGGCGCTGTCAGGACCATGTCTTCCAGGCCGCAGCCAGGGCCTTTTATCTTTGACAGGCCTAGTACAGGGAATAAAGGGGAGGGCTATGGCGACCCTGATGAATATCGCCATCCATTGGATGATAACAAGGACACCTGGTAAGATCTGGTGGATGCCAATGCATTAGACATCTCACCTGACACTGGCCTGGTCTCCCCTCCTATTGTGGCTATGGAGGAGGGAGCCTCTTTTGCCATGGTGGTGCGTAGGGTGGCTGAGGTCTTTGACCTTCACTTGCCCTCAGTGGCAGTCAAGACTAACGTCTTGACAGAGGTGCTTCAGCGGGGTACTAATCCCTCGGAACCCGTGCTCCCCTTTAATGAAGCCCTCACTGATATCCTCCTTGGGGCCTGATCCAAACCCTGTACAGGGGCTCCTTTGGCAGGACGATTGCCCTCCGCCAGTGCCCTGTTCCAGGAGACACCAGTTTACTCGCACAGCACTCCACCCCAGAGAGTTTGGTGGTCTAGACCTCCACTTCCAGAATCAATCCTGGTGCGTTCCCTTCCACTCCACCAGAAAGGGAATGCAAGAGGTTGGATATCTGTGGAAAGAGAATGTTCTCTTCCGCCAGACTAGCACTGCGGTTTGTGAACACCACATGCCTCTGGGGCCATTACTCCCATATGATCTGGGACTTGGTTGCTCAAGTGCTGCCTATGGTCTCGGAGGAGGCCCGAGCCATACTCGACAGGGACTATTGCCGATGGGAGAGACGTGGCAAAGTCCGCCATTCATAGTGGTCTGGATATGGCCGACTCACTGGGAAAATCGATTTCTTCATCGGTGGCCATTCGATGCCATGCCTGGCTGAGGACTGCTGGTTTTTCTGGGGATGTCCAAGCATTGCTTATGGACATGCCCTTTGATGGCGCCCGTCTCTTCGGGGAGAAGGCGGAATCAGCACTAGAGCACTTTAAGGACTCCAGGTTTCCGGCCAGGTCCTTGGGCCTCTCTATGGCCTCTCATCACCCCCAGTCTGCCTTTCTCCCCTTTAGTGGCCACATAAGGGGTTTTCAACTGTGTCAATACCCTCCCAGCCACCACGGTCAGCAAACTTCCAAGCCTTTATGTGGTCGAGGACACTTTTCCTACAGACCACATGGAACAGGTAGCCAGAGGTTGGTCCAGTCTACCACTCCCCCTGGAGCTGCAGCCTCCAAGCCCCTTTAGTTTGCCCTCTTACCATCATGGGCATCCAGTGGGAGGCAGGATATGCCATCACCTTCTCCACTGGAGGTCAATAACATCAGACCATTAGGTTCTATAAATTGTACAAAGCAGAGAGGATACTCCATCCCCTTTGTGGCTACCCCTCCACCCATGCCACCTACATACAACCGATTGGCAGAGGACCACTTTTCCTTACTTCGCCAGGAAGTGTCAGCTCTCTTGGCAAAGGGAGCTATTGAGAGGAGGCCGGCATCAGAAGTAGGTCGTGGTTACTATTCTCGCTACTTTCTGGTGCCCAAGAAGAACAGAGACCCTCATCCTTTAATCGACCTGCGCCTTCACAATCTCTTCCTCAAACAGGAGAAAATCACAATGCTCACGCTCACTCAAATTCTGTCTGCCCTGGATCCGAGAGACTGGATAGTGGCGTTGGACTAGCAGAATGCATATTTCCCACCCGCGTCCTACCCACAGATGTTACCTGCAGTTCATGGTGGGCCGGGAGCACTTTCAATTCACCATGCTTCCTTTTGGGCTTATCAACGCCCCACGGGTGTTCACCAAGGTGATGATAGTGGTTACAGCACACATGTGGAAGTCTGGGGTTCCAGTCTTCCCCTACCTCGATGATTGGCTGTTGAAGGCGGGCTCTCCCCCAGGCAGTTGTCTCCCACCTCCAGACTACAGAAAACCTCCTGCACTTGCTGGGGTTCACTATGAACATGTCGAAGTCACACCTAACTCCCTTTCAGACTCTCCCTTTCATCGGAGCTGTTGTGGACACAGTGCAGTTTCCGGCTTATCCTCCCGACCAGCTAGTCCAGGATATTCAGGGTATGATACTGATGTTTCAGCCTCTATCCTGGGTTTCAGTGAGACAGACTCTGCCTCATAGTCTCCTGCATCCTGCTAGTGAAGCATGCCCACTGGCATATGTGGGCTCTGCAGTGGGACTTGAAGTTCCAATGGGTGCAGCATCAGGGCAATCTTTCTGACAGGGTCCAGATTTCAGAGGGACCTGCAACTGATTTGCAGTAGTGGCTGATGAACCGTGATTCTGGCAGACCCTTCTCCCTTCCCCAGACAGAACTAACTGTAGTGACAGATGGTATAGAGTCATAATATCGATGTTTAAATATCGATATGCCATAATATCGATGTTTAAATATCGATGTGACACAATATCGACCTGCAAGAATATCGTCGACCAGAATATCGACATGCAGGTAAGAAATATCGTTTTTGTTAATATTCAAGTTAGTAATATCGTTAGTCAAAATATCGTTGTTAATAATATCAACATTTATTTTAGTGTTTTGTATTTTAGTATATGTGTTAAAAGTATAGTTTATTTTTCTAATGTATGTTTGAAATTTTTAGAAGTAATTAATTTTATGTTAAGTAATTTTTGCGTATTTTAGTTCCGTAGCGGTTTGTGGGTTTATAGGGGAATAGGGTGGGAAGTAATTTAATTATAATATATTTATTAATACATTTTTAGAAATTATTAATTTTTTAAGAAATTAAATATTGCGTTTTAGTTCCGTAGCGGGTTGTGGGTTTATAGGGGAATAGGGTGGGAAGTAATTTAATTAAAATTAATTAATTAATAATGTTAATTAATTAATATTTTTGTATTTAATAATTTATATTGTTAATTGTGTTAATTAATTTGTTATTAATTAGTTATTAATTGGTTATTAATAATTAATAATTAATTGGTAAATATGTTAATTGTGTTATTTTTGTATTTAATAATTTATATTGTTAATTGTGTTAATTAATTTGTTATTAATTAGTTATTAATTGGTTATTAATTATTAATAATTAATTGGTAAATATGTTAATTGTGTTATTTTTTTAGGGGCGGGTTGTGGGTTTATACGGGAGTAGGGTGGGAAGTAATTTAATTATAATTAATTAATTAATAATTTTATTAATTAATATTTATGTGTTTAATATTTTATGTTAATCGTGTTGAATATTTTGTTATTAATTAGTTATTAATTGGATATTAATTATTAAAAATTAATTGGTAAATATCTTAATTGTGTTATTTTTTTAAGAGCGGGTTGTGGGTTTATAGGGGAGTAGGGTGGGAAGTAATTTAATTATAATTAATTAATTAATAATTTTGATTAATTACTATTTGTGGATTTAATATTTCATATTGTTACTTGTGTTAAATAATGTGATATTTATTAATTATTAATTGGTTATTAATTATTAATAATTAATTGGCAAATTTGTAAATTGTGTCAATTTTTTATGAGCGAGTTGTGTATTTAGAGAGGAGTAGTGTGGCAAGTAATTAAAAATTAATATAATTTTACATTTTTTCAGATAATATTTATTTATTGTTATTTTATAGTCTTAATAGTATGAATTAATGTATTACTCATTGTTTTAAAAATTTTTGTATATTGTTATTAGGTAATTAATTAATTGTTAAGCAATTATGTTAATTGTGTCATGTTTTACAATAGTGGTGGTGTTATTTATAGGAGTATTTGGTGAGAGGTAAATTATTTTTTATTATTTAAGTATTTGTTAATTAATGTTTATTATTTTACTGGAGTGGGAATAGTAAATTATTCACCTCCGCTATCCAACACTTTCCCTATTTTTGCAATTGTTGGAGTGGGAATAGTAATTTTATCCCCTCCACTATCCAACACTTTCCCTACTGTTGCACTCTGTGGAGTGGGAATAGTACATTATTCCCCTCCGCTATCCAACACTTTCCCTACTGTTGCACTTGCTGGAGTGGGAATAGTAAATTATTCCCCTCCGCTATCCAACACTTTCCCTACTGTTGCATTCGTTGGAGTGGGAATAGGAGGGGCATATTATCAAGGGCTTTATCGCCGCTTTAGCTGCACTTTTGCCGCTAAAGCGGCGATAATTTTATCGCCCTATTAGCAAGCTGTCGCTAACAGGCGTTAGCGACAGCTTTCAGGCGTTAGAGGCCGCGTTTGCCATCGCCTTGCATGTCAGCGATAATTATCGCTAATGACATGCAAGGAAGGCGTTCCCTACTAAAAGCGACTGAAAACAGTCGCTAATCCCACTACCCCTATTAGCAAGGCAGGCGAGCGATATAATAATTCGCGCTAAGCGCGTTTATCGCTAGATTCTAACACCTGCTAGTGAGGACGACTTACCTGTTTAAAGTATAGGAGGTGGATTCTAATGCTGAATCCACCTTAGCGTTAATGCGAGAATATCGCTGGTTTTCCAGCGATATTCTCGCTTTTTGCCGCTATCGCTGGAAATAATATCGCTATTGAGATAAACCTTACTAATAGGGTGTTATCTCAGCGATATTTTCCAGCAATAGGCGGCGTTAACCAAAGTCGCGCTAAGCACGGTTAGCGATAAATATCGCTATTCCTTGATAATATGCCCTAGTAATTTTATCCCCTACGCTATCCAACACTTTCCCTACTGTTGCACTCTGTGGAGTGGGAATAGTAAATTATTCCCCTCCGCTATCCAACACTTTCCCTACTGTTGCACTTGCTGGAGTGGGAATAGTAATTTTATCCCCTCCGCTATCCAACACTTTCCCTACTGTTGCACTCTGTGGAGTGGGAATAGTAAATTATTCCCCTCTGCTATCCAAAACTTTCCCTACTGTTGCACTCCCTGGAGTTGGAATAGTAAATTATTCCCCTCCGCTATCCAACACTTTCCCTACTGTTGCACTTTTTGGAGTGGGAATAGTAATTTTATCCCCTCCGCTATCCAACACTTTCCTTACTGTTGCGTTCGTTGGAGTGGGAATAGTAATTTTATACCTTCCGCTATCCAACACTTTCCCTACTGTTGCAGTTGCTGGAGTGGGAATAGTAAATTATTTCCCTCTGCTATCCAACACTTTCCCTACTGTTACACTCGCTGGAGTGGGAATAGTAATTTTATCTCCTCCGCTATCCAACACTTTCCTTACTGTTGCACTCTGTGGAGTGGGAATAGTAAATTATTCTCCTCCGCTATCCAACACTTTCCCTACTGTTGCACTCCTTGGAGTGGGAATAGTAATTGTATGCCCTACACTCTCCAATATTTTCCCTACTGTTTTAATTAATGTAGTGTAAAATGTTGTTTTAAAGATAAATATTTATTTTAATATTTTATTTTATATTTATCCATCTGAAAGAGACACGTTAGTGACAGATTCCTTACCTCAGAATATCCCCAGGCGTCAGGTTGGATCCGGAAAGTTTTGCGTAGCAGTACCCCTGCGCGTCGGTAGGCGGCGTCGTGCGGCTCCGCGTCCGTCGTCGGCGTTGTGATCGCCGGGATGACGTCGCGGCCAGTACTTAGACGCCGCCCATGCGCGCTGGCGTCAGTTCTTTCTTTTTCCGCGCCAGTAAGCGCAGATCCGGATTGAGCAGTGCCCCAGTCATTTTTTGACTGAATATTTTTGTGACTTTTTGTCCAAGTTTTTCGAGTCATTTCGACTCCAAGGTGTCAGTAGGGATGCCCGGCTTCAAGCCATGCGGAGTCTGTAGTCGCATGATGTCGATTACGGATCCGCACCGTGAGTGTCTCTTCTGCCTGGGGCGCGGCCACGACCCCCAGTCGTGCCCCGAGTATCGGTCCCTCGCCCCGAAGGCTTTGCGAGAGCGGTCTCGAAAGCTCCTCGAGGCCCGGCACTCGGCTCCGCGCCGCTCGAGGTCCCGGTCCTGTGAGCCGTCGTCATTCGTCGGGGTCGAAGTCTTCGTCCTCAGGTAAGGCGAAGCACAAGAGGTCTAAGAAGCGTCGCTCTAAGACCTCCCCTCGCCGGTCTGCCGACCCGGCCGAGGGTCCAGACGGTGCCGCCCCCGCGGCTCCGGGGGTGCCCGCGCAGCCGACGCCGGCCTACCCGCCTGTTCCGGGTCCGACGTCGACTCCGGCCGATATGCAGGAGTTCCTGTCGGCCATGGCCCGCATCTTCGGGCCTAAGGGTTACCCCGGTGCGCCTTCGGGCCCCGCGGGCCCCAGTGGGAGTCCTCCTTCGGCACCACTGGCGGCTCCAGCCCCGGTGTCTCCGGCGGCTCCGGCCCCGGCGCCGCAGGACCCCCTCGGATCCAGGCCTGGATCCCGGTCAACGCCGGTTGACCTAACGACACCTCCACCGGCGCCGACCTCACCAGTACCGTTCACGGCGCCGTCCGAGGCCCCGGACGGCGCCGTCCCCAGGTTCTCCCCGGCACCGGACACGGAGCTGGATCGACGTCGCTCGACGCCGATGGGACCCTTTTTCCCTCATGTCCCTCCTCCTTACTTTTCACCTGTTTTGGAGGACGAGGAGGACTGGGAGGGGTCGGAAGACCCTCTCACAGCTCAATGTGAGCCTTATCAGGACTGGGCTGAGGAACTGGGGGATGCCAGTGGTCTGGACACCTCTCCTGACCTTGGCATGCTGTCTCCTCCTTCCGTGGCTACGGAGGAGGGAGCAAGTTATGCAACGGTGTTGCGTAGGGCGGCTGCGGCTTTGCACCTCGAGCTCCCTACGGTGGCTGTCAGGACTAACCTCCTGACGGAAGTGCTTCAGCCGGCGGCTACCTCTTTGGAGCCACTGCTGCCGTTCAACGACGCACTTTCGGACGTTCTTTTGGGCACCTGGTCCAGGCCCACCACAGGGGCTCCTGTAGACAGGAACGTAGCCCGACGCCATCGCCCGGCCCCGGGTGACCCTCTGTTCCTCTCCCAACACCCCACCCCCGAGAGCTTGGTTGTCCAAGCCTCTGCCTCTCAGAGCGCCTTCCCTACGGCTCCGCCGGATAGGGAATCCAACAAACTGGACCAATTTGGGAAGAAGGTTTTTTCTTCCTCCAGTGCTGGCTTGTGGTCCGTGAACACCTCTTGCCTTTTGGGCCGTTACTCCCACTCTCTGTGGGATTCGGTGGCGCAGGTGCTGCCCAAGTGTCCTGAGGAGGTCCAGGCACTTCTCCCCCGTGCTGTTGCAGACGGGCGAGACGCAGCGAAGTTCACTATCAGATGTGGCCTAGACACCACTGACTCGCTAGGCAGATCGCTTGCTACGACAGTGGCGCTGCGCCGTCACGCCTGGCTGAGGACCACTGGTTTCTCGGGCGATGTCCAAAACACCCTTATGGACATGCCCTTTGATGGTATCCGCCTTTTTGGCAATAAGGCAGACAGCGCGCTGGAGCGCTTTAAGGACTCGCGGGCTACGGCCAAGTCCTTGGGCATCTCCGTCTCGCGCCCTCCGCAGCAGTCTGCTTTTCGCCCCTTTCGTGGCCACGGAAGGGGCGCCCAGTCACGTCCACTGCCCAGCCACCGGCCCGCGCAGCAAACGCCTTCGCGCGGCCGAGGACGTGGCTCCCGCCGAGGCGGGTTGGGTAACCAGCGAGCGGGCCAGGCCACCACCTCTGCCCCGTCCGCGGCCTCCAAGCCCTCCTAGTCCGTCCGTCCCTGTCCACAGCACGCCAGTGGGGGGCAGGGTTCGCCATCACCTTCCCCACTGGCGCACCATCACATCGGACAGGTGGGTTTTGGACGTTGTCCGAAGGGGCTACTCCCTCCCCTTCGAGACTGCCCCTCCAGCCATGCCACCTCAGCACCACCGCATGTCGGGGGACCATTTGGCACTTCTTCGACAGGAAGTTGCGGCCCTCTTGGCCAAGGGGGCCATCGAGCGCGTTCCGACCCCAGAAGTAGGGCGTGGTTGTTATTCCCACTACTTTCTGGTGCCCAAAAGGACAAGGAGGACATGCGTCCTATCTTGGACCTCCGGAACGTCAATCGCTTCCTCCGGAAGGAGAAGTTCAAGATGCTCACCTTAGCTCAGGTCTTGACTGCCCTCGACCCTGGAGACTGGATGGTAGCGTTGGACTTGCAGGACGCATATTTTCACATCCCGTCCTGCCGCCCACCGGCGTTACCTGCGGTTCACGGTAGGCCTCGAGCACTTTCAGTTCACCGTGCTTCCCTTTGGCCTTACCAGCGCCCCTCGGGTGTTCACGAAGGTGATGGCGGTGGTCGCAGCTCATCTGCGCCGGTCAGGGGTTCCAGTCTACCCCTACCTCGACGACTGGTTGCTGAAGGCGGGCTCGTCCCAGGCAGTCGTCTCCCACCTCCAGACTACGGCCAGACTCCTGCACTCGCTGGGGTTCTCCATCAATGTGCCGAAGTCGCACCTGGTTCCTTCTCCACAGCTCCTTTTCATCAGAGCGGTTCTGGACACAACACAGTTTCGGGCCTATCCTCCCGAACAGCGAGTCCAGGATATTCAGGCTATGATTCCGATCTTTCAGCCTCTAGCCTGAGTTTCGGTACGGATGACCCTGAGGCTGCTGGGCCTCATGGCCTCCTGCATCTTGCTGGTCGATCATGCCAGATGGCATATGCGGGCTCTGCAGTGGGACCTGAAGTTCCAGTGGGCGCAGCATCAGGGGAATCTGTCCGATTGCGTCCAGATCTCGGAGGGAACTGCACAACAGTTGCAGTGGTGGCTCTCGAACCGGCAATGGGTCACGGGCAGATCCCTCTCCCTTCCCCAGCCAGAGCACACAGTTGTGACGGACGCGTCCCTTCTGGGATGGGGCGGTCACATGGGAGAGGAGGAGATCAGAGGCCTCTGGTCTCCGGCGGAGTCCCGGCTCCATATCAACCTTCTGGAGCTCCGGGCGATCCGACTTGCACTGAAGGCATTCCTTCCCTCTGTCAAAGGGAAGGTAGTGCAGGTGTTCACAGACAACACCACCGCCATGTGGTACTGCAACAAACAAGGCGGGGTGGGGTCGTGGACCCTATTTCAGGAGGCTCTGCGTCTCTGGACATGGCTGGAACATCAGGGCATATTCCTGATGGTTCAACACCTGGCAGGTTCCCTGAACGCCAGGGCGGACGAACTCAGCCGCAGGTGCATGATGGATCACGAATGGCATCTTCACTCGGAGGTGGCGCAAGGACTCTTTCTACAGTGGGGAGAGCCTTAGTTAGATCTATTCGCTACCGAAGAGAACGCGCAATGTCAGCAATTCTGCACGTTGGAATTTCCAAGGCGGCACTCGCTCGGCGACGCTTTTCGTCGCGAGTGGAGTTGCGGTCTGTTGTACGCCTTTCCGCCTATACCACTTCTGCCCAGAGTGTTGAAGAAGATTCGGCGTGACCGGGCCCAAGTCATTCTTGTGGCTCCGGACTGGGCTCGAAGAGTTTGGTATCCCGAGCTACTCAGTATGAGCATCGATCCCCCGATCCGTCTGCCTCTTCGGGAGGATCTTCTGTCGCAGCAGCAGGGGACGGTCCTCCACCCGAACCTGTCCAGTCTCCACCTCCTTGCATGGAGATTGAGCGGCGGCAGTTGATTCCTTTCGACTTGCCTCCCGACGTTTGTGATGTGATTCTGGCAGCCAGGCGTCCCTCCACTAAGGTGGTATACGCCTGCAGGTGGAACAAGTTTGTGGCATGGTGCACAGCAAAGGCTGTGAATCCCCTTTCTGCCCCTCTTTCTGAGGTTCTACTGTTCCTTCTTTCTCTGGCCCAACAGGGTTCTGCCCTGGGTACCATCAAGGGCTATCTTTGTGCAATTTCGGCCTTCCTCAGGCTTCCTGATCAGCCCTCCCTTTTCAAGTCCCCTGTTGTTAACAGGTTTCTTAAAGGCATTACACACCTTTTCCCTCCTGTTCCGTTTGTGATGCCTCAGTGGGACTTGAACTTGGTTCTTACCTTTTTAATGTGCGCTCCCTTTGAGCCTCTCCATAACTGTCCTCTTCGTCTTCTCACTCTGAAGACAGCCTTTCTGGTGGCTATCACCTCCGCTCGGCGGGTGAGTGAGCTCCAGGCTCTTTCTTGCAAGCCCCCTTTCTGTCTGTCCATCCAGACAAGGTTGTTCTTAGGACGCGTCCGTCCTCCTTGCCAAAGGTGGTTACTGCCTTCCACATTGGGCAGACCATCACTTTGCCCACCTTCTTTCCGCCTCCGCATCCTTCCAGAGAGGAAGAGAGGCTCCACCGTCTGGACCCAAAACATGCGATTTCTTTCTATCTGAACCGCACACAACAGTTCCGGGTGGACGACCAGCTCTTTGTTGGCTACGTGTGCGCCAAAAAAGGTCGGGCGGTACACAAGCGGACCATCTCCCGCTGGGTTGTCTTGTGTATCAAAGCCTTCTATTCTTTGGCTAAGAAGGAGCCCCCTGTTGGGCTACGTGCCCATTACACCAGGGTGAGAGCCGCCACCACGGCTTTGGGACGTGGTGTCCCATTGCAGGACATTTGTCAGGCAGCTACGTGGGCCTCGCTGCACACGTTTACCAAGCATTACTGCCTTGACAGCCAAGTCCGGAGAGACGGCTTCTTTGGCCGTTCTGTTCTCCGAGACTTCCTCGTCTGATCTTTGTTCGCAGACCCACCACCGGGGTTGGTATTGCTGGGGTATCTATTCTAAGGTAAGGAATCTGTCACTGACGTGTCTCTTTCAGATGCACAAGTTACTAACTTGTGTAACGATATATCTGTAAGAGACAGTAGTTAGTGACAGATTCTTACCGCCCCACCCATCCTCCCGTTCTGCGAACTGATTTCTAGGGTTAAGGTCATCCCTTTCAGGGCCCTAGTTTTCAGACACCAGTGTCAGTTTCTTGCATGGCTCTGCGTTTCTGGCGCGGAAAGTCGTGTACAGAACTGACGCCATCCCGGCGATCACGACGCCGACGACGGACGCAGAGCCTCACGACGCCGCCTACCGACGCGCAGGGGTTCTGCTACGCAAAACTTTTCCGGATCCAGCCTGACGCCTGGGGATATTCTAAGGTAAGGAATCTGTCACTAACTACTGTCTCTTACAGATATATCGTTACACAAGTTAGTAACTTGTGCTACAAGTTTATGTATATATATATATATGTATTTATAATTTTTATTATGTTTGTAACGTTTTATAATTTAATAAAATAATTATTTATTAATATTATTAAGTAAATATATATATAATTTTTTTATATATGTATGTTTAATTTATTTTTATATTACATTTATTATTTATAATTTTTAACATTTTTAAATAATTCTAACTATGTTTTTATTAATTATATTTATTATTTAATATAATTTTTAAGACATTTAAACAAAACGATATTTTGAACAACGATATTTTAAACAACGATATTTTGGTTTCGATATTTTTGTACTTACCTTTGTAGAGATAGGATGTCGATATTTTGTCCATCGATATTCTTGACACGATATTCTGGTAGGTCGATATTGTTCTCGTCGATATTATGTCAGTGATCCGTGACAGATGCGTCACTCCCGGACTGGGGCGGCTAACTGAGGGAGGTGGAGATCAGAGGACTCTGGTCTCCAGCGGAGTCCGGGCTACACATAAACTTGTTGGAGCTTTGGGTGATTCACTTGGCATTGAAGGGTATTTTACCCTCCATCAGGAGAAGACTAGTGCAGGTGTTCATAGACAACATCACCGCCATGTGGTAATGCAACAGACAGGGCAGGGTGGGGTCGTGGACCCTTTGTCATGAGGCTCTGCATCTCTGCACATGGCTGAAAAACCAGGGCATCTCCCTGGTGGTTTAACACCTGGCAGGGCAAATGAACTCAGACGCCAATGCCTAGCATAAAGGGTCATGAATGGCGTTTCCATTAAGAGGTGGTGCAAGATCGCTTTCAAGAGAGGGGAGAGTCTTTGTTAGATCTGTTCGCCACCGCCGAGAACGCACAAAGTCAGCAGTTCTACATGCTGGAGTTGCCAAGGCGGCTATCACTCAGAGACGCGTTTCGTCTCAAATGGAGATCTGGCCTCCTGTGTGACTTTCCTGCAATGTCACGCCTGCCCAGAGTTCTCAAGAAGATCAGGAACGACCAGGCCAAAGTTATTCTTATGGCTCCAAAGTGGGCGTGTGGAGTCTGGCCTCCCGAGCTGTTGAGAATGAGCATCAGTCCTACAGTCAAGCTGCCTCTTCGAGAGGATCTTCAGTCACAGCAACAGGGAAGGGTCCTGCACCCGAACCTGCATACCCTCCGCCTTCATACATGGCAATTGAGCGGCAGCTGCTGACAGCCTTCGACCCTCCTCCCGAAGTCTGTGGTGTTATTGTGGCAGTCAGGCATCCCTCCATACGGTACGGTATACGCCTGCTGCTGGTATACGCCTGCTGCTGGGACAGATTTGTGGCATGGTATGTATCCAGAAGCGTTAACCCCTCTCTGCTCCTCTTTCTCACGTATTATTATTTATTCTTTCTTTGGCCCAGCTTGACTCTGCTCTGGGTACTGTTATGGGATACCTTTCAACCATCTCTGCATTTGTGCGGTTGCCGGACAAACCTTCCCTATTTAAGTCACCTGTTGTGATGAGATTTCTCAAAGGTCTGCAACACGTTTCCCCCCAAACCATTCATTATGCCCCAGTGGGATTTGAATCTGGTGCTCACTTTCTTGATGTGCACACCTTTTGAGCCATTGCACAACTTCCCTCTTTGGTTATTGACCATCAAGACTGCTGTTCTAGTGGCCAAGTGGCTATTAAATCGACCAGGAGGGCCAGCGAGTTGAGGGCAGCTTTGGTACATCCTACATATACTACCTTCTACCGTGACAAACTGGTTCTCTGGATTCTTGCCTCCTTCCATCCGGAGGTAGTCACTCCTTTTCATGTAGGCCAGACCATCACACTGCCTATCTTTTGTGCTCCGCCTCATCCTTCTAAGGAAGAGGAGAGACTCCACTGCCTGGACCCAAAAAGAGCATTGTGGTTCTACCTTGACCACACAGAAGACTTCAGGATGGATAATCTACTCTTTGTAGGGTACGTCGGGCAGAGAAAGGGAAGGATGTGCAGAAACAAACCATCTCCTGATAGAGAGTGCTCAGCATAAAGATCTGCTGTGCACTGGCCAAGAAACAACCACCTGAGGGCTTGTACTCTCATTCTACCAGAGCCAAAGCTGCGACCACTACATTCGCTCGCAGAGTTCCGGTCCTGGACATCTGTCAGGCTGCAATGTGGGCTTCCTTGCACACGTTTACTAAGCACTACTGCCTGGACAGTCAGGTCCGTTGGTAAGGGCATTTTGCGCGTTCGGTCCTGCAGGACTTTCTGGTCTAAATTAGGTTCACAGACTGGCCTCCAGGGAGGTATTGCTTAGGTATCTATTCTAAGGTAAGCAACCTGTAGCTAGAAGTCTCCATCATATGAACAAGTTCTGTAACACCTTATCTGGTAGAGACTCTATCTAGTCACAGATTCCTTATCAACTATCCCATCCTCCCCGTTCTGCGACCTAATTAAAGGATGAGGGTTTCCCGTTCAAAATGGTCCTAGAAATTCACACCAGTGGTCAGTATTCATCGTGGCTCAGCGCTCCTGGCATGGAAAGTCGTGATATGAACTAATGTCAGCACGCCGAGGTGGTGCTTAATTAGGTACCACATACATCACTTCCGGTGCAGACGCCGCTGAGGCGAGCTGAACGATCCTACTGACCGGTGCGCAGGGGTGCTGCTCAAAAATTCCTGGATCCAGTCTGATGCCTGGAGATAATTCTAAGGTAAGGAATCTGTGGCAAGATAGAGTCTTTATCAGATAAGGCGTTATTGAAGGTAAGTAACTTGTCCTACTTGCTAACAAAACACCGTCTTTACACAATTTTTATAAATATTTTTCCAGCAGCATCTAGATAACTGTTCTTTGCCAGGTGGTGCATAGCTCTCTGTACTGTCTCATTATTCATGCATTCACTTTTCTCATTGAAAAAATCTCTAAATATCCATTGTATATAAATGCACATTACCTTTATTAGTCCTTGTTACTCACACTCATAAAATATGTTTGACTAGCATTAGGTACTGCATACTTAAAATCTTAGGGTTGTCTCTTTCAATCTAGAGATTTGCAACCCATGATGATTTGTAGAAAAACGAGTGTATTTTCGATTTTCTACAACCCACTCAACAAAATAACAGTTCAACCATAAAGATACAGGTCTTTCATAGGATTTCATTTTCCACAGGTAAGATTTCAGGGTCCTACTCACCATCTGTCTGTATTTGTGCTGCAGTGTGTTTGGAAGTATGTAGCCTGATTCTGCTCCATAGATGTAGGACATGTATGGTAGAAAATGGAGGCCTTGAAAGTTGGAGTTCATTTGCAGAATGGGGTATCGTTCCTGGAGCAGGTTATTTAAGGTGGTTGGTAGAAGACCAGGGAAGGTAGTAAACAGGGGAGGGGGATATAAGGAATCTGGCTTTAAATCTGATAAAGAGCCGGGTTTGTGGACTTTCGAGTCTTCCTGAGTGGGTAAGGATACCTGCTTATCGTGGTTTTGAGCTTGAAACCCCCGATTACTCCATGGGACCAGGGGTAATTCTTTGCAAAATCTGGGTAGAGAAAGATCCAGGGGCTCAGCCTGGGTCCCTTCAGAGGTAGAGCCGTTCAGGGTGGTTGGAAGGCCATATGAGGACAGTTTGGGATTGTGGACAGGCAAGAGTGTGCTGTGATTATTGGCAAGCTTATGGTGTCCTATGGAAGTGGCTTGCAGCTGCATCGCCGCACATTGCATCTCATGGGCTGGAGAACCTGCAGCATCCTGTGGTTTTGTTTCTTGATACAGTTCCCTGAGGGAGAATTGGGATCGGGCGCCTTGTCGGCCATGGTGGTGCCTTCCCACATCACCACCCTTTCTGCTGTGACTTTGAGCACGACTTGGTCTGCAAGGGTTTGCTGTGCAGACTTTAGTTTGCTCCAAAACTTTGCATGAGTTCTTACACTCTTGGCTTTGGTGAAGAGCTTGAGGGTCATCCATGGTGACAAATTCCTCCACTGTTGAGTTTCCATTAGACTTCGAGCAACTGAAGTCACCAAGAGAACACTGTAAGGCTGAATGGTTTTTGGTGGTACTTTCACTGTGCTGTAGTTCCTTTGAGACCAAGGAGGGCTCTGAAGGGTATTCATGCCTGTCGTCAATACTCTCCAATGGCTTTATTTCAAAGCCGCATTTAAGGTCTTGCATGATCTGAAAGTTGGTTCTCCGCCCATTGGAACTGTTTACATGGCCGAAAAGATAGTCCACTTTGTGGCCCAGGGAGGTGGCATGTGTTGCACCACTGTATCCCACTGGCAAGTTTGGCAATGTTTGGTGAAACTCATTCCAAGGAAAATCCACCCATCTCCTAGAAGGGCCTGAGCCAAAGCAGTGCATGGTTATGTTCTTGGCCTTGGAGTTGATGGGCTGTTCGTGCTCGTGACCATGCTCATTCTGCTCTTTCTGGCTGTTGTGTCTGAGTCCAGGGCTTGTTAAAATGGACGATGCCCCAGGAGAGCGAGGTCTATACGCTGAAGTAGGGGAGGAACCTTGGTGGGTGTTGCTAGCTTGTGTGGGTGCAAGGCATTTCTTGTTGTTGAGGTGGGAGCTGTAGGAGCCCGAGTGGGAGAACCTCTTCTTGCAGTGCGAGCATTCATAAGGCTTTTCTCCTATAAGAGACACAAATCCAACATGTTTGGTCAGTAACGGTGTCAACATCTGTATTTTAGCACACCAACAAAAATGTGCTAGTACTAAGTCATTTTCGAATATTTGCCTGCCTCAAGTAAATTAAATCATAGCTTTCATCTAAAGATAGTTGAACAGTGTACCTCCATCTATGAAATAATCTTCATATTGTAGACTGTAGATTGTGCGAAGTTAAACCATACAGGATAAGGTATTAGCATTCTAGGTTATTTTCAAAGGTCGTTACGTGTTGACATACTTATAAAAATCACAACCACAGAAAATGCTGATTAAGGATAAAGTTAACTCTAGTTTTGTTTTTCACCCTTCCATTGTTACTTTTCCACAAGATGTTGATTTTCAGAAATTTGAATGTGATAAATATGCCCGCTATAGGTCCCCCAAACCAAACAGGATAATGCCTCGTTGCAAAAAGGTAAAAGGCTCCAGCTACAGTTAGTAAGGCTTAAGAGAGAGCGAGAGAGAGAGCATTCTGTCATGCATTACGCACATAAATCCACATCCATGAGGATAACAATTGTCCCTCTCATAACTGGAGGTTCTGCTGCCCCCTAGAATTACCAATGTTTTGCCTATAGGGTGCCCACTGAGCAGGCAAGGGGACAGATTCATTGAAATAGAGAGGCCATAGAGTCAGAATCAAAGTAAATACAGGTGCTTTGGGCTGCTATTCTTTTGACTGGGTGGCAGTACAGTGGAAGCAAACCAAAAAGATACAAGATCCAAAAAGTGTGCAAAATATAAATGATGCAATATTTGATAAAAGAAGCAAACCCGAATCTAAACATGTCAAATAGTTTGCAAGAAGGAGCATTACACATCGTTAATGTGCAATTTCAATACCGTATTATGGACAGGGGAGACATAACAGGGGACTTTTTTTTAGTTTTTGTGAGTACTCTATGTTGTCTATCATTGACTTTAAAGTGATAATGTAAATATAGGGGCATATTAGCAAGACCGGCGATAATGGGCTTGCTAATATGCGTTATAGAATTCCAATAGAAGCCCAGGTTAGATGTCCTGCACATCTAACCTGGGCTTCTATTGGAATTCTATAACGCATATTAGGAAGCCCATTATCGCCGGTCTTGCTAATATGCCCCATAGTGTGGGCGAGAGTGAATCTAATCGGTAAAGAGATGGTCCATGCCTGACAATCTGCAGTCTTTTCTCCCGAGCTAAATGCATTCTGCAACAAAACAGTTTAGATATCAGCCCTTTCTTGAAGCAGTTGTCCTCTGGTTCCACACTATGGGGCAGATCTACAAGAAAGTGCCGCAGCGTGGCGCTGCAAGCCCTTTGGCTGCGCCACGCTGCGGCACTTTCAGATCACAGGAATGCGACATATTTACAAGAATATGTCGCATTCCTGTGCTCTCCCCTGCGCTGGCGCACAAACAGCTGCCAAGCGCCGGCGCAGGCACCCTTGCACCATGGTGCAAGGATGCCTGCGCCATGGGGAGATTGTTTCTGTGCAGGAAGGGCACCTTTCTGCACAAAAACAATCAGTACAGGCTTTTCTCTTTCAATGCGTGCTGCAGAATGCAGCACGCATTGAAAGAGGAAAAAACGAGAAGAAATGAAAACATTTCTCCTCGGTGCGCCTCGCTACGCCACCTCCAGGGTGGCGTAGCTTTCAGACGCATCTCCAGATTTACGATTACTCGTAAATCTGGAGATGTGTCTTGTTCCATGGGTGTTGCGTGGGAACACCCACAGCAACACCCATGGAACGCCCCTTCACCGCAAAGTGCTGCGTGTGAAGGGACGGTATTTACAAGGAGAGGAAAAGTCACGCATGGTGGCTTTTCCTCTCCTTGTAAATATCGAGGAGCCCCCTGCGCCACCAGTACGTCACGAAAAGTGACGTACTGGTGGCGCAGGGGGCTTGTAAATCTGCCCCTATGTTTCCTGCTCAGTGAGTTCCAGTCTTGATGCCAGGGAAATCTGCCTCCGTGTTTGTATTTTTGAAGCCTTGTTGAAGGACAAGGTTTGCTGCTGACTGCAGGGTTCTGTTGGGCACATAGTTGGGGGACCATTCCAACACTTCTGCTCCAATAAGCCCTGTTTGGGGTAAAAAGAGTTAAAAACATTATTTTGGTATCCACTGGAAGTGAGAGGAGTGTTTTCAAGCCTGATTGTATGTGGTTGCCTCGCTGCAGGTTAGGTCCGGAGTCTTTGAAGGCTGTCAACAAGTTTCTTTGGCAGGATGTTATAAAAGCTTTGACACAGGCTGACATTGCCTGAGCAGTGGAAGGATTCTCAAGAGTATGAAGAGCTCCAGATTGATTCCTTGGTTCAGAGCATTAATATTGATTTTAACTTATTTTATATAGTGCACAAATGCCAGAGGCATCTTGGCGCTGATGTCTACTACATTAGAAAATGAACTAACAGAAGATAAGAATTTACCACCAGGTATGGCCTATGCCTGATCACATCGATTAGGAGAATAACCAGGTTTTAAGATGTTTCCTGAAACTGGAAAGGTTAGGTTGAACTCTAAGCTGGTACGGTAAGTTATTCCATAGTTGAGATGTGATATGGATGAAGCTTCTTCCTCCCCAGCTCTTTCTTCTGATTTTGAAGACACTGGCTGTCTTAGAATTTGCTAAGTGTGAGGTTCTTCTGGGAGTATTCCAAGAGAGGTTTCTTTTCGAGTAGGCTGGGCCTTCACGATACAGAGTCTTATGTGCCACGCATAAGGACTTGAACATCACTCTTTTCCTCACAGAGAGCCAATGGGGCTCAAGTAATGCTTCAGAGACTGGCTTAAACGTGGGCATTTTCTTTAGCAGCTGAGCTGCTGCATTTTGTAGGCCTTGGAGTTTCTTAAGAGAACGTTGGTGAATGCCTAAATATAAGGCATTACAATAGTCCACTTAGCTACAAAGTCCCCCAGGGCGGCTGATTGCTCTCTGTCTGAAAGGCATCCGGGGCTCCCTCCTCCGGCCCGCGGTGTGGCAAAGTGCCCAGGACGGGCTCCACGGGTCCTGGGCAGTCCTCCCCCGGGCGTCCGGGCCCGAGAGCTCCGGCTGGCCTCCCCGTGCCTAAGGCCCGGCCGGGGTCCCCCGAGCACCCGGGAAGCGGAGCCCCCGAACCCTGCAAGGGCAGGCGGGAGCCCTACCGCAAAGGCTCGGGGTGGGCAGATGGGCGTCCTTTCGGTCCCGGCCATCTGGTCGCTCCTATCCCCTCAGCCATCTGGTCGCACGCAATGCTTTCCAATCGGCCTGGAAGTCCTGATGAGGGCTCATTTGCCTCCCCAATCCCAGCCAGGGCTCCAGGACGTCGGGTGCATCCGTTCCCAGGGTCCCCTCAGTCTCGCGATGCACACGGGTTACCAGAAAGGAGGGTGGCCTTCCTCCGGATTACTAGGGACAGGGCACGCCGGAACCCCTCTCGGCCTAGCGGTCCTCAGCTGGACAGGCCAGGATGCTGCCCCAGCCTGGGGTCCGTCCCCGGGCCAGCCGTGTGGCAGGATGCCCGGGACGGGGTCCTGTGGGCCCGGGGAGCCTCCCCTGCTCGGCTGGGTTCAGGGGCCCCCAGGGGCCCTGGGGAGGGCGGCCTCCCACCCTGGGCTCCGTCCTCGGTCCTGCCGCGTGGCAGGGTGACCGGGACAGGGTCCCGTGGGCCCGGGAGGCTTCCCTGCGCCTTTGGGCCCGGGAGCCCCGGCTGGGTCCAGGGGCCCCTCCGTGCCCCGGGTCGGGTGCTCCAGCCCTGGGCCCCGTCCCCCGGCCTGCAGCTATGCCAAAGGTCCGAGACGGGCTTCCGTCGTGCCAGGGAGCCCCTCGCTTGGCTGGGTTCAGGAGCTCCGTCCGGGGCCCCTGAGGGCCCGGGGAGGGTGGCCTCCCCACCCCGGGCTCCGTCCTGGGTCCTGCCGCGTGGCAGGGTGCCTGGGATGAGGTCCCGTGGTCCCGGGGAGGCTTCCCCTGCGCCTCTGGGCCCGGGAGCCCCGGCTGGGTCCAGGGGCCCCTCCGGGCCCCGGGTCAGGTGCTCCAGCCCTGGGCCCTGTCCCCCGGCATGACGCTATGCCAAAGGTCCGAGACGGGGTTCCGTTGTGCCCGGGGAGCCCCCCTCGCTTGGCTGGGTTCAGGAGCTCCGTCCGGGGCCCCTGAGGGCCCCGGGGAGGGCGGCCTCCCCACCCTGGGCTCCGTCCTCAGTCCTGCCGCGTGGCAGGGTGCCCGGGACGGGGGTCCCGTGGTCCCAGGGAGGCTTCCCCTGCGCCTCTGGGCCCGGGGGCCCCGGCTGTGTCCAGGAGCCCCTCCGGGCCCCGGGTCGTGTGCTCCAGGCCCGGGCCCTTGCATCTATGCCAAGGGCCCGGGCCGGGGGGTCCGTAGGTCCCGTGCAGACCTCCCCCGCTTCGCATGCTTGTCGAGGTGTCTGCGGGCCCCGGGTCGGAGGGCCCGTCAGCTCCCCCCCTCGCAGCCCCCATGGCTGGGGCCCAGCTGGGGCCCTGGGCCTCCGGTCCCCCATGCCCCGGCGCCCACTCACTCTTTCGTTGGGGCACAGAGCGGCCAGATGGCTTCCCTTTCATGCCCGGCCATCTGGTCGCACCTTTTCCCTCGGCCATCTGGTCGCACCCAATGCTTTCCTATGGGGTGACCAGATGGCCGGGCTTCCTGGAAGTCCCGATGAGGGCTCATTTGCCTCCCGATCCCAGCGAGGGCTCCAGGAGGTCGGGTACTTTTGCGCCTTGGGTCCCCTCTGTCACCTCGTGTGCACGGATTACAAGAAAGGGGGGTGTTTTCCTCCGGATTACTAGGGAGAGGGTCAGTCAGACCTCCGTGAGTTCCGGCGATTCTGAAACAGGGGAAGGCAGCACCCGGGCCCGCCCGCCGGGGCCCCAGGGGCCTGGGGACGCACCTGCCTCTCAGCCCCTTCCCTATGGTCCTTTTTCTCCGAGTTTGCTCAGTCAGGCCTCCGTGAGGCCCGGGGATGCTGAGGACGGGGGAAGGCAGCACCCGGGCCCGCCTGCCGGGCCCCTAGGGGCCCGGGTACGTACCTGCCTCTCAGCCCCCACCCGATGGTCCTTTTTCCTCCGAGTTTGCTCAGTCAGACCTCCGTGAGGTCCGGGGATGCTGAGATGGGGAAGGCAGCACCGGGGCCCGCCCGCCGGGGCCCCCAGGGGCCAGAGTATGCACCTGCCTCTCAGCCCCTTCCCGATGGTCCTTTTTCTCCGAGTTTGCACAGGCAGACCTCCGTGAGGTCCGGGGATGCTGAGATGGGGAAGGCAGCACCGGGGCCCGCCTGCCGGGGCCCCCAGGGGCCCGAGTATGCACCTGCCTCTCA
>CAWUFW010010086.1:657500-726982 GCA_963921515.1 Calotriton arnoldi | reverse complement strand
TATGCTTCGTTCAGTTACGTATTGCTTGTCCTACCTCTGTAGGCATAGTTAGAAACTAGCATTTAAAAAACCTTTGAAATTCACTTAAAAAATCATAGGTTTCAGGCACGTTATAGTTAGAAATTAGCATTTAAAAAACCTTTGAAATTCACTGAAAAAACCATAGGTTTCAGACACGTTATAGTTAGAAATTAGCATTTAAAAACCTTTGAAATTCACTGAAAAAACCATAGGTTTTAGGGACAGTTATAGTTAGTTGGACATTTCACTCGTACAAAACCATAGAAATTCCCCCGTTATAGTTAGTTCAGCTAACTATAACTCGCGCCCCGCAATGCACTGCTGATGACGTCACATATTACATCACTCATGACATGGTCAGTGACATCACTGATGACATCACTGATGACATCTCAAATGACATCACTGATGACATCATCCATGTGATAATTTCATGCATCTTCTCACACCCTAATATAACTTTTGATACACCCACTCTAAATTACAGACTGCCATTCTCAAAACCATAGACACTCCAACACCAAAAACTACATACCCACTCACTGATTCTTAGGTCTACACACACATCCACTCACTCACCCGTACAGTCACTCATACTTAGTCACTCAGTACAGGACTATCATATGCACTCATACACCTATATAAACACTCACACACCGCCACTCATCCATAGAGGTACTCACACACCTAGTCAGTCATGCAAAAACTTAATCACACACCCATTTACTCACCTATACAGTTATACACACACCAGCTCACTTACTCATACAAATACTAGCACATTCTTACGCTCTTATACAATCACTGATACAAGTACACACTCATCCATACAGCCACTCTGTAAAGTTTAAATATTTTTAATATATATAGGAAAAGACGTATTGAAGAATGAGTGGGTGTGTAAGTGTCTGTATGGATGATTTAGTAGGTGCGTGACTGACTCTATAAGTGAGTGATTTAACGTATCTTACTGAATGCATGGGTTAGTGACTAATCTGGGTGAATGTCTGTATCCGTCTGTCTGTTGCTGTGTAAGTGGCTGCATGTGTTTGTGAATAGCTAAATGAGTGTCTATATGAGTTATTGAATGCTTGTCTGAGTATCTGTATGGGTGCCTGAGTGTTTGTGTGGGAGGGGTGTGTGCAACTCTGTGCATAGATGTGTGAGTGGGTGATTCACTGGGTGGATGGTTTCAAGAGTGCATCTGTGATAGACTGTATGGGTGGGTAAGTGTGTGTAAGAGTGTGTTAGTGAGTGAATGTATGTCCCAGTGGTACATGTGTGAGTAACTACATATGTGAAAGGCAGTATATATGTGTGTTGGAGTATATAAATAGCTATAAGCAAGAGTGAGTGATTGTGATAGTGGCTGTATGGATGAGTGTGTGCTTGTATCAGTGATTGTATAAGAGCGTAACAATGTGCTACTATTTGTATGAGTAAGTGAGCTGGTGTGTGTATAACTGTGTAGGTGAGTAAATGGCAGTGTGTTTAATTATTTGCATGACTGACTAGGTGTCTGAGTATCTCTATGGATGAGTGGCGTTGTTTGAGTGTCTATATAGGAGTAAGAGTGCATATGATAGTCCTGTACTGAGTGACCGTAAGTATGAGTGACTGTACGGGTGAGTGAGTGGATGTGTGTGTGTAGACCTAACAATCAGTGAGTGGGTATGTAGTTATTGGTGTTGGTGTGTCTATGGTTTTGCGAATGGCAGTCTGTAATTTAGAGTGGGTGTATCAAAGATTATATTAGGGTGTGAGGAGGTGCATCAGATTATCACGTGGATGATGTCATCAGTGATGTCATTTGAGATGTCATCAGTGATGTCATCAGTGATGTCACTGACCATGTCATGAGTGATGTAATATGTGACGTCATCAGCAGTGCATTGCGGGGCGCGAGTTATAGTTAGCTGAACTAACTATAACGGGGAATTTCACGGGTTTTGTACGAGTGCAATGTCCAAGTAACTATAACTGTCCCTAAAACCTATGGTTTTTTCAGTGAATTTCAAAGATTTTTTAAATGCTAATTTGTAACTATAACGTGTCTGAAACCTATGGTTTTTTCAGTGAATTTCAAAGGTTTTTTAAATGCTAATTTCTAACTATAACGTGCCTGATACCTACGGTTTTTCAGTGAATTTCAAAGGTTTTGTAAATGACAATTTTTAAATGTATTAATTGTTATATTAATTTTTTTCATACTGATTTACTACATTTTTAGAAACATTTTTTTTTACATATTTTATTTTTTAAATTACATTGTAATTACATTATACATTACATTACAAAAAATACTTTCTCAGAATGAATTACTTTAGTTTAAATACTTTGCACATAGGCAATAGACTTTTAAGTACAGTAGTTACAGTTGTTGCAATGGGCAACACATTTTCAAACACAATGCAACATTCAGCTCAATGTAAATTTCTAGTTAAATGCAATTAGTTACTTTATGGATTACTTTTCTAACCACAGGACTGGATCCTAGATTCAGTCCTGGGACATCTCCTGTAAACAGTTGAGTAAAAGCGTTTTGGTTACAGTCGTGATTTTTAAGGAATATTATTGTATTTTAAAAGTTGACACTTAGAAACTTTTTCTCATAGAATCACCAATGTTATCCTATGGAAGGAAATTCACTTAGCAGGTAAAAACTGTTATCGTTACTTTTTCTTACTCAGTGTTGGATCCTGGATCCAGCACTGGTGCATCTCCTGTAAACAGTTGAAAGAATGCGTTTAAGTCATACAGGTGATTTTTAAGGAATATTTGTAGTTTGTAAAAATCAACACTTTGAAACTTTTTTGCTGAAAACCAGACAATGGATTCCTATGGAAGAAAATATAAGTTACTGGTAAGTACGGTTAAAATTACTTTTCAGGGTCAGTGCTGGGCTAAAAGATGCAGCACTGGGTTCTCTCCTGATAACAGGTGAGTAAATTGGTATTCGTACTTTGGTTGATTTTAGAGGAATATTATAAAGTTCAAAAACTCCACACTTAGAAGAATTTCCAAGTGAAACCAGTCAATGTTAGCCTATGAAGGTAATTCAAGTTACCGGTAAGTACGGTTAAAATTACTTTTCAGGACCAGTACTGGGCTGAAAGATGCAGCACTGAGGTCTCTCCTGATAACAGGTGAGTAAATCAGAATTCGTATTTCGGCTGATTTTAGAGGAATATTTGTATGTTTCAAAAATCAACACTTAGAAACTTTTTCAGCAAAAAGCAGGCAATGATATCCTATGGAAGGAAATTCAAGTTACTGGTAAGTACGGTTAAAATTACTTTTGAGGATCAGTACTGGGCTGAAAGATGCAGCACTGAGGTCTCTCCTGATAACAGGTGAGTAAATCGGAATTCGTATTTCGGCTGATTTTAGAGGAATATTTTAAAGTTCCAAAACTCCACACTTAGAAGAATTTCCAAGTGAAACCAGTCAATGTTAGCCTATGGAAGGAAATTCAAGTTACTGGTAAGTACGGTTAAAATTACTTTTCAGGACCAGTACTGGGCTGAAAGATACAGCACTGAGGTCTCTCCTTATAACAGGTGAGTAAATCGGAATTCGTATTTCGGCTGATTTTAGAGGAATATTTGTATGTTTCAAAAATCAACACTTAGAAGAATTTCCAAGTGAAACCAGTCAATGTTAGCCTATGAAGGAAATTCAAGTTACTGGTAAGTACGGTTAAAATTACTTTTCAGGATTAGTACTGGGCTGAAAGATGCAGCACTGAGGTCTCTCCTGATAACAGGTGAGTAAATCGGAATTCGTATTTCGGCTGATTTTAGAGGAATATTTTAAAGTTCCAAAACTCCACACTTAGAAGAATTTCCAAGTGAAACCAGTCAATGTTAGCCTATGGAAGGAAATTCAAGTTACTGGTAAGTACGGTTAAAATTACTTTTCAGGACCAGTACTGGGCTGAAAGATACAGCACTGAGGTCTCTCCTGATAACAGGTGAGTAAATCGGAATTCGTATTTCGGATGATTTTAGAAGAATATTTGCACAATGGTGAAGGGAGGGGCGGGGCCTGAGGTGACATCTGTGCAAACGCGCCCCGTGGCGCGTTTTAAGTTGGGGGATTAAGTCCCCTTGAATCCTGAGGGTCCCTAGGGGCCAACTAGCCCACCAGGAACCTCCAATATGCGCCAGGGGCTGCGTTGCAGAGACGTGTAGAGAGGCCACACCCCTTTTACACCTCTCTGCAACGCAGCTCTGTGGCGCTTTCTGGATGTACCTGTTGGGCTAGTTGGCCCCAGGGACCCTCAGGATTGAAGGGGATTTAATTCCCCATCTTAAAACGCGCCACGGGGCCTGTTTGCACACATGTCACCTGAAGCCCCGCCCCTCCCTTCACCACTGTGCAAACGCGCCCCGTGGCGCGTTTTAAGTTGGGGATTAAGTCCCCTTGAATCCTGAGGGTCCCGGAGTCCAACTAGCCCACCATATACCTCCAAAAGCGCCACAGAGCTGCGTTGCAGAGAGGTGTAAAAGGGGTGTGGCCTCTCTACACGTCTCTGCAACGCAGCCCCCTGGTGCATATTGGAGGTTCCTGGTGGGCTAGTTGGCCCCAGGGACCCCCAGTATTCAAGGGGAATTGTTCCCTCTCTGCAAACGCGCCAGGGGCGCGTTTGCAGAGTGGTGAAGGAAGGGGCGGGGCCTGCGGGCCCGATCGTTTTTTTTTAAATTTATTTTTTTGTCCCCTGAAGGGGGGCTGTGTGGCCCCCTTCCTTTTTCCTGTTTTTGGGCCCTGGGAACCCCATCCCCCAGGGCCTTACCCCTTTTTTAAATTTAATTTTATTTAAAAACGGGAAGGGGGCCGCGTGGCCCCCTTCCCTGGGCCTGTATTGGCCCCGGGGACCCCATCCCCCGGGGCATGGCCTTTTTTATTTTCTTGGGAGGGGGCTGCGTGGCCCCCTCCTCAGGCCATTTAAGGCCCCGGGGACCCCATCCCCCGGGGCCGGCCTTTCCATTTTTTTTTTTTTCCTTTTTTTGGGGAGGGGGCCGCGTGGCCCCTCCTGGGCCACTACTTGCCCCGGGGACCCCATCCCCCGGGCTGGCCCTCTCCGTTGGGGACTGTGGGGGTCCCCAATCCCCCACAGTCCCGCCGGCTCCCCACGTCCCTTGGGAGCCGGCATTGCTGTCCCACATGGGGAGCAGCTGACATGCTGCTCCCCATGTGGAAAAGCAATCGGCTTTGGATATTGGAAGAGAGAGCAGGTTTCCCTGCTCTCTCTTCCAATATCCAAAGCAGTTTGCTATGGCAGGACGGGAGCCGCGAGGCTCCCGTCCTGCCATAGCAAACTACAGTGTCCCGGGGTAGGCACCCCGGGACACTGCAGGAGCCGGCCCTGGGGGTGGCGGTCCCCAGGGCCATCAAGGGCTCCAGGAGAGGGGCCGCGCGGCCCCCCTCCCTACATCAGCACAGCCCCGGGGAGGTGGTGGTCCCCTGGGCTTTGGGGGTCCAAAACGGACCCCATTTTAATTTGTTAGTGCCCCGGGAGGTGGCGGTCCTCGGGCGTGTGGGGGCGCTGGAGCCCCCCACACAGGTTGTTTAATTTTTTAAAAAGCCCCGGGAGGCGGTGGTCCTCGGGGCTGCGGGAGGGCTCAGAGCCCTCCCGCACCATTTTTAAAAGAAAGCCCCGGGGGTGGCGGTCCCCGGGCTTGGGGGCCCTTTGAGGCCCCCACACATAAAATTAAACCCCCACCATGCCCCCGGGACTTGGGCCACCCGGGGCAAAATACAATCGAGCGCGGGAGACCGCGCTTCGATTTTTTTTTTCGGCAAGATTCGCGCACCCTGAGCGCATCCTGCCGATTTTTTAAAAAAATTTATTATTTTTTTGCCCAGGGGTCCTTGTGGGACCCCTGAGCAAACCTAGGGGTCAGGGTGTTTCTACCCTGCTCCCTTTGTGCGCTTTGCGCACTTGTTTCTGTCCTCGGTTCTACCGAGGGACAAAATGGCTGCCAACATTTCCTGAATCGGAATGTTGACAGCCAGCTGACAGCCAATTAACATGCAGCTCGTGATCGGGACGGTGCGCGCAGGGTGCGCGAATCCTCCGTGCCCATAGATATATATGTACTTTTACTTTTGATTTTCTCAGCAACTACTGAACGGATTTACACCATTTAACAAAAGGGTTCTTTCTGAACCAAGAACTACCTCTTTGCCAAATTTGGTGTAATTCCGTTCAGCAGTTCGGGCTGTAGCCGTGTCTAAAGTTTCCTATGGAAAATTGCATGGGGAAAACACGTTTTGGGACCCCCTTTTTCTCGGCCCCCGCTTGACGAATCCCCCGAGACTTTCAGGGTAGGAGCGGACCGGAGCGCCCCACAAAGTTTGAAAATTTTGCGAAGATACGTCAACCGGCAAGAGAGTTATTTCAAATAGAATGTCGTGGATTTCCTATGGATAATAGGTTGTAACTATAACTATCTACTGGCGACCGCCAGTAGATAATATAAAATTCACTGAAAAAAACAGAGGTCTCTGGGATGTTATAGTTAGGAATTAGCATTTAAAAAACCTGAGAAATTCACTGAAAAAAACACAAGTTTCAGGGACATTATAGTTAGGCTGACATTTCACTCGTACAAAACCAGAGAAATTTGGCGTTATAGTTAGCTGAACTAACTATAACTCGTGCCCCCGCAATGCAATGCTGATGACGTCATATATTACATCACTCATGACATGGTCAGTGACATCACTGATGACATCTCAAATGACATCATCCACTTAATAACTGATGCACCTCCTCACACCCTAATATAACCTTTTATACACCCACTCTAAAATACAGACTACCATTCTCGAAACCATAGACACACCAATACCAGTTAGTACATACCCACTCACTGATTCATAGGTCTACACACATCTACTCACTCACCCATAGAGTCACTCATACACGCAGTCACTCATGAATACAGCCTCTGATATATGCACTCATACACCCATACAGACACTCACACAACACCACTCACCCATAGAATTTATCACACACCTAGTCAGTCACCCAAAGACTCAATCACACTGCCATTTACTCACCTATACAGTTATAAACACACCACCTCACTTATTCATACAGATACTAACACATGCTTACTCTCTTATACAATCACTGACACAAGCACACACTCATGCATACAGCCACTCTCACAATCACTCACTCTCACATATAGTTACTTATATACTCCAACACTCACATATACTGCCTTTTACATATGTAGTTACTCACACATATACCACTGAGACATCCATTCACTCACCAACACAGCCATAAGCACACTCACTCAACCATACCGTCCCTCACAGATGCACTCGTGAACCCATATACCCAGTGATTCATCCACTCATACATCCATGGAGGGAGTCACACAGCCCCTCACCCACCCACACAGACACTCAGGCATCCATACAGGTACTCAGACAACTAATCAATAACCCATATAGACCCCTTTCTAGCATGCAGTTAGGATTCAGGCGCCTGAAGTTTCCACTTTACCCATGTAATCTGCTTCGCCGATTCACTTACTATGGTACTTGAAGTTTCGTTGCTCCTCCAATATGGCGGCCGCTGCGGGAGTTCAAGTTCTTGGGGTAGCATTCTAGAGTTTGTAGGCAGTTAGAGGGAGCCAGGTGTTCATGCGCACGCGTTAATCACGCGGCGCACTTCAACAGTCATTTTGAGGAGAACGGAGTATGTATTCCTTCGCTCGTTCCCTGTTTTGGAATTTATGTTCAGGGGTGTGTTTCGCAAACGTATCTCCGCCTGACTCTGACCAGATACTCCAGTGCTTCCACGTCGGAGGTTTCGGAATTCTTCAGTTGAAGATATCAGCGTTTCCTTTCATTCTGCGCTGTCTGGTTGTGAGTAGAGAGAGTGGGAGAAGTCTCTCTCTAGTAAGTAAGTACCCTTCTTTCTCGGAATCTTGCAACAAGCGTCTACTTTTCCAGCAGTTCAAGGCGCAGTACTTTGGTAAATCCTACTTAGCACTTGTGAAACTTTAGCGCGCTTCTAGATTTCAGAAGGGTTTTTTAGTTGCAGTATTATCATACATAAAGCGCTTTCAGTTAATTTATGTTTAGAATACGCATTCCTTCCTGTGAAGCTAACAGGAGCATTTCAGAACTAACTCTCTAGAGGAGTAGCAGAGAGTATCAGAGCGCTTATTACAGAAGAGACATTTTATTTAGAAAATACTAATTCTCCAGGATTCATTCTACTAACTTGCTGTTTCTCAACAATAATCCAAACTGCAAATCTTTATTGAGACTAACCAGTGGAGGTGCGTCCATTGGGGGCGTTGGGGCGTTGCCCCACTAATGCCACGGAAATCGTTCTACTTCTGACGCTAATTGCAACAATCAGGACTCCTGATTGGAATTAGCGTCAGAAGTAGAACAGGGGCGCTGAAGGGGGTGGGGCTGCAGCAGCACTCTCAGGGTTGAGTGACAGCGTGCTAGTGCGCATGTTCGTTTTTGGGCTGATCATTTTTAAGATCAGCCCGAACATGTGCACTAGCCTTCCCCTTAGGAGAGCGAGGGTTGCTTCATGCGCAGCCCCCGGTCTCCTAATGGGCAGGAAGTATCCCTGCCCTCAACCAATCCTGGCTCTGCTGCCTGCTGGAGCAGCGACTGGATTGGCTGAGAGGCAGAAGACGTTGAAGGCGCCAACGCACCGGACCCCGGCCCAGGAGCAGACAGCAGAGGCAGCGTGAACCCGCCCGGTCAGGTAAGTTTAAGTTTTTTTTTAAACTTTATTTAAACCCCCCCGACCCCCACCCCGCGCGTATTCCGAGCGCGAGCCGCGACTGATTATCCGGCTCCCATTGAGAGGCCCTTTCAGCGGCAGCCAGGCTGGCTGGCAGGGTCGTTTGTCTCCTCATTGTACTGAGCTGCAGAATGCAACACCTGTCAGGGCCCCCCATTCACCCCCAGGATACTTTATTGATGAGCTCTGACTTTTAGCACTTTTCACATGTCATGAGAAGTCAAGTGTATCGTCCAACGGCTTCATTTTACCTTCTTCACCTTCAAAGTCCGCTTTCTCCTGGCCCGCTTCTGGCTGTCTGTCTGCACACTTGTTTGGGTTCGCCTCTGAGCGCCCCGCCGAGCAGCCTTTGGGAAGCGGCGAATGGGACACCCTCAGCTCGGACTGGTGCTCCCTGAGTGCATGCGCCGGGGTGAGGCTTTGGGGTGCACTGAGGTGTGCCCTAATAGTCGGACATTCAACAAATGTCACTGTGGTGTGTGGTCAACACAAGAGCGTCATTGACTAACTTTCCACGGGTCCTCGGCAGCCCTGGCTCTGGAGACCAGCAACTAACAGGGAACAAAGCCAGCAGGCCAGGCGCCTACTTCAAAAAATAAAACTCGGACACCCCTGGACGGCCGAGGGCTCCCAGTTATCCCTGGTGGTAAAATGTGGGGGGCTAGCAGAGCAGTGTGTGCCGCCTACTGGAGTCGGGGGCAGGCTCCGTTTATAACAAAAAACGAGATTCCTCGCGTCTGAAAAGGGAAAGTCGTCGTTTCTGGATCAGGAAAGCTGTGAAGAGGTAACGCAAGCTCAGCTCTTGGTCAACAAATGGCATGTGGGGAAAGTTTGTGTGAGAGTTTTCAAGGACACTGCAGGGCCTCGGCAGGAGCACTCAATACACAGAGTGGAGTGTGTGAAGGAGCGCTCCTTCGAGCCACAGGAGACGGGTTTCTGTTAGAATCGGTATAAACAAAACAGCAACACAGTGCCTGCATCAAACTTGTTCAAACGCTGCTTATGCCATTTTAAAACACAGATCTTGAGAACCTCTTTGTGAATTTCACAGATATCTACAGATAAGTGAAATGAGCGCCGTGTCAATATCTGTTATTGATCTAACTATTATCATGCTGTCAACGTGTGCGTACAGCCCCTGCTGGCTTTCCAGCAACAGGTAGTTGCGTTTTATAGATCGGCTGAGGGCACGCTGCATAGCTTTTTGTATTAGCTGTCCTGCTCTCTTTTCTACATCGATAAACTCTGATCCAGAGACAACACAGACGCTTAGTTCTCAATCTTAGCGCCTAAAGTTCCGGAGCGGGATTTGGGAGCTAGGAAAACATGTGCCTGTGCTTAATGATGCCACCATGGGAGCCTGCCGGCAATCATCAGAGGGCAGGGAAACATGCTCACAGCCTTTTTCTGCTCTGGAAAGTTTCCAATTTTCCAGCGTGTTCTGAATGCTAAAAATGAAGAAATATTATCCTCGCTGGAGCGCTTTTTGTCCCACAAACAGAGCATTAGAGAGAAGGCTTGTCGACTCCCCCCTCTACTGCAAGCCAGCAAAAAGCTTTGATTTTTATTTCCAATCTGATTGGAGGGCGTCACATGTTTTTAGGCCAACGTGGGGCAGCGGGCGAGGGGGAGGCAATAACATCATTTTGAAATGCATAAAAATTAGGGGCTCTTTCACTGGCGCTTCTAGGCAATAGGTTTATCTTGGCGCGTTCTGGAGATGGCGCGCGCAAGGGACAGGTTGCGATTCAGGCTGACGTGTTTTATTCCTTGCACTGACATTCCACTGTTTATAGCAAGCTGCATTGATGTAATTTAATGATCGTTCATTTTAACCGAGATCTATCTGCATGTCTGTCATCACCACATAATGCATTTTGTTGTTACGCAGATGGATCTGCTGATTATAATCACCTTATTGTTTGATCATGTTATAATTGAAGTGATGGTCTCATAGAAATGAAAGTGAACACATATCACTGGCCGATAGTTTCGTTCGCATTTCCCTGGGTGTCCTACTCTTTATATTGAGCATGGGAGTGAATTTGTAAACAAGCCGAGTACCGCAAGTTCCATGCTGCTAGACTGTTGTTTAAGTGTTTCGGTAATGCTGTGGTGACAATCGCACATTTCTGGTGCGCCTTGAATATTTACATTGTCACTCTGTCGATTGTATGGTACTCTGGGTGTACGTTTTATCGTCTTTATGTTTCGGAATGTATATGTCAGTACCTGATTTAATTTGAATTGTAAATGTCTGTGCATTAAGAACTATCGCTGTATCTTTATTTTCTTAACACGCGCCTGTTTATTAATGCTATCTTTGGAAGTGTATTTGATGCTGGGGAAAATCTTTGCCCCTGGGGTCAAGAGAAATGCAATTTCACTAACGTAACGTGCTTTGACTGACAGGTTGCAAATATGTAGTATATTTGTTTATTTTTTCTTGTTACTGTACATGGCCTGGCACCGCTGTTTGTAAATCATTCTTCATTTGTGCCTCACTACAGCACATGTGAAATTGTAGCCCACCTGCATTAATGTGATAAATATTTCTACACACATCGATCTGGGAGCTAACATTAACGCCCCTTTTTTCTGTGAGCGTGTCCGGCATTCCTTACATTTCAAGAAAAGTTATACGTTGGGTAGTTTTTAGACTACTGCAACGCATTAGTACACTTATCAAATGACGGAAAAATAAGCATCTTTAACACACACAGTTCCAAGTAAGCACCATCACAGGTTTGCATCATGGCTCTTCTCTGGTGGGTGGAAAAACTCGTGCTGTCACGAAAAGCAGAGTATGTCTCCCATATACAACATTTTGCTTGCACAGCCTGGCAGAGGCAGAACAAGTCCAGCAGCAATACAAGAGACCCTCAAAAACAATTGCATACACATTGCAGAAGCACATGTGTATATGTTACTTGTGCTTTTCTCTTTTCTGACATCATTCACTAGTTTTGTGAAAATGTTACTTGGCTGTACTCAGACACCTGCACAGGTTATCTGGGAGGGAAACATCCTCAACCAATAGAAGCCGTCAGATTTATTATACTGTGACCCAGCCATAGTATGGCAACAATGGGTGAAGTCTATAATGCATTCCACGTTTCAGATGTGGCACTCAACCCACTAAAAATTACGTTTTAATGGATATACACATTTAGCAGCACATCTATGGAGCAACTCAAGAATACAATGCAGCAGCAAACTCTAAAACTAGCATAACTGTTGTACAGCAGGATTCATCTATCTGGAAGACATGTTTGCTTGAAATAGGATTAAGACGTTTCAAGAAATCTGAGAGAAATAGTCGCAAACATGGGAGTCTAGACAGCTGGATAATCGTTTCAAACTTAATAAACCAGTTTCTTCAAAAACCTTCAAGTCAGCAATCTGGTCTCTCTCGAAATCATTAGGTCACTATAAAGGACTATATCTGGATTGTAAGGCACAATTATCGAAATCCTTTTTTTAGAACGCACCAGTAAAAACGGAGAGATAAATGCAACAATTACTGGAAACGGAAATAGCAGTAACTGTTGAACAAATTAATGCAAGAAGATACGGGGCAGTTTTTAATGTGTTTAATATTTCAAGACTATACGTTCCCACTGCTTAATAAGCCTTGCTTTATCGCTGCATTCATTTGCTTTAAAATGCACCATTTGCCAATCTTTTTAAAATTTCTTTCTCAGGAGAGGGACTCTCCCTAGACCCCAGGTTTGTCCATTGAACTTGTTCACATCGCTAACTAGTGTTTTCTATTGGAAAGGGTAGAGCAGTCTTGCTTAGTACCCTAGCCCCCTTCAGTAGTCAGACTTGCTTGGCAACCCAGAAATTTTATGAAATAATGTATGAGTTTTCTTTTATGAATGCCTAGAAGAACAGAATTTTTAGTCCATTTATCACAGAAATAGTGCTGAAAATTGCACCAAAAAGATGCCAATCTTTTAAAAATTTCTTCACGGGGGGAGAACCCCCCCGAACCCCCCTTTTTGCCTTCTGGCTCGCTGCGCGCGCTCGCATACGTTGATTCACTCTGCATACGCCTCACCAGTTTCAAATTCCACCAGCCGCCACTGAGACTAACAACTGTTTAATCTTCAGAGACACATTCTATATAAGACAGTAGTAGTAGTGAAGTATTGACAGTGTCTTTCTGACAATTTCTATTCTACAAAAGTATGTAGAAATATATATATATATTTTACTTACCAACTGCAAACAAATAATAAAAGAAGAAAAGCAAAGTCAAGTGAGAACTTTATCTATTTGCTTCTAACAACTAAACAACAGAAATAATACTAATATAAGAGAGAAGCTAAACACTGCGGAAGTAAAGGTACGAGATACGTTTGGGCAAGCACATAGAGTTAAGTTAGTTTCTAGAGGTTAAGGAATGTATTAATGTTGTCATTTGTGTTTTCAGGTGCCAAGCAATAAAGCTAGAATTCCATTGAGGAAGAGGCACAGCAGTGGAGTCTCTCTTTCTGTCCCATTCCCCCGCTTTACTGGAAGTGGATTTTCATCATCCACTTTTAGTGGAGTTTGGGATTGGAGGAAAAGTCATCTGCTCCTGTGGGAGTCCAAGTTTGAAAGGTGCGTGGTACTTGACAGATTGAAGTGCCAAACTCCAACTTCCACCTGGGCAAGATGGCGGAGTGATTAGATGTCAAGGCCTTGGCTGCGGTCTTGGAGGGAATACAAAAACAGCTTAGTGAGACCATGGAAGATAACAAGAATCTTCGAGAGGAGGTTAGAAAGTCCAGTCAGGAAGCCAGTTTCTTTAGACAGCGCTTAGATGAATTAGTTGCAGGGGCCAGTCCCATGTCTAAAGAGCACAAACCACAATCTTTTTCCACCTCTCCCTCTGCTGCTGAGTTAACCACAAAAGTCATTCACGCCATTTCCTCTACGATCCCGTTAGCTGCCCCGGAGAGGTTTAATGGTGATGCACATAAGGCCCAAGTGTTCCTAACCCAATGCTCCCTCCACTTCTTATGTAGGCCAATTATCTTTAAAGAGGACCAGTCTAAGGTACCCTTTTTGTTGTCTTACCTGAGTGGGGATGCTGCAGCATGGTCCATGCCACTGGTGAATTGCAACGACCCGATACTTTACAATTTTGAAGATTTCAAGGCAGAGTTCCTTCGGATTTTTGATCGAAGGACCATCTCTCAGACCACCGATAATGAGCTTTTGGATCTTCAACAAGGCAATTGTGAATTGGTAGCCTACCTCACACAATTTAATAAGCTAATTGTGGAGACTCAATGGCCTGAAGCTAAGAGGGCCGCCATCTTCTATCGGGGTCTCAAAGATGAACTTAAGGATGGCTTAGCTCAGATTCCAAAAAGACCCACGGAAGTTTCTGAGTTAATTGATTTAGTACTTCAAATAGACCAACGGCAAAATGAAAAAAAGAACGAACGTCGCAAAGAAGTCAGACATTTTCCACCACGATTTGACAGGATTAAACCTGAACCGATTAAGTTCAGTGAGACAGTGGCTGGAGAGGAGCCCATGCAAATTGTTTCTGTGCGAGGACCTCTTATCAAGGAGGAGAGAGAGAAGCGCAGGAGTGGTAAGATGTGCATGTAGTGCGGCAATCCTGGGCATTTTGTTAAATAATGTCCGAAGAAGCCCAAAACCAGTGTGTGGGTAAAAGACAGGCCCCACCAGTAAGAGGAGTTGCTCTGGTGGGAGCGTCAGATAAGACAACTCCAGATTCTCAGTTGGTAGCAAACACTTTGCAATCTGCAGCCCCTCATTTGATCATTCCCAGTTTGATTAAGTTTGGATCCACCGAGAAGGATGAGATTTCTGTAATGAGTGATTCTGGAGCGACTGGAAATTTTTGTGACATTAATTTTGCTCAGTCGTTGGGCATTCGATTTTTAAAGAAGGCCAAACCTGAACCTGTGCGAGCCGTTGACGGTACAAACTTGTCTTCGGGACCTATCATTTACGAAACAGAAGAGTTAGTGGTGATTGGTCCAGGTCTGCATCAAAGTTACTTAAGATTTAGTCTCATCGATGCTCCACAATTTAAGTTGATTTTGGGACTTCCGTGGTTGACCGAACATAACCCGAGGATAGATTGGGCCAGAAGATCAGTAGAATTGAATTCCGACTACTGCAAGGAACATTGTTTTCATTCCAGGGTAGTTGATAATCATCCAACTCAACCGTCCCTGTTGGCTGATACACCTCAAGTGATTTGTGCTGTAGAAGTTCCAGAAATTCCTTTGGAATATCAAGCTTTGGAGGCAGTGTTCGATGAGCGAGAAGCCAAGAAGCTACCTCCTCATCGGGAGTATGATTGTAAGATCGATCTGGAACCCGGAGCTTCTTTACCTTGCAGTCGGATTTATGCCCTTTCAGAAGCAGAGAACAGTCATCTTAAAGATTACCTAGATCAATATTTGGCTAATGGGTTCATTCGGCCATCGCAGTCCCCAGTTTCCTCTCTGCTCTTCTTCATCCCGAAGAAGGATGGGAAGCTGAGGACTTGCATTGACTATCGCGCCTTGAATGATGTGACCAAGAAGAATCGTTACCCCTTGCCGTTCATTTCTGAGCTACTAGATCAAGTAAAGGAGGCTCGGGTGTATACAAAATTGGATTTAAGAGGGGCATATCACCTAGTGAGAATGGCAGAAGGGGAAGAATGGAAGACCGCATTTCGCACTCGATTTGGCCTATTCGAGTATCAGGTCATGCCCTTTGGCCTGTGCAATGCCCCTGCTGCCTTCCAGCACTTTGTCAACGGCGTTCTACGAGAATTCCTGGACTGCTTGGCTGTGGTCTACATCAATGACATACTCATTTTCTCGGCTAATCTAGAAGAACACGTCCAACATGTACGTGCAATTTTACAGAAATTGCTTGACCATCAGCTTTTTGTGAAATTGGAGAAGTGTGTTTTTCACTCCACTCGCGTGGAGTTTTTGGGCTTTGTCTTATCCCCTGAGGGTGTGTCGATGGATGAGTCAAAAGTGAAGGCAATTAAGAACTGGCCATCTCCTTGCAATGTTAAAGAAATCCAAAGCTTCGTTGGATTCGCCAATTTTAATAGGCGTTTTATCATCAATTTCGCAGAAAAAATCGCTCCTCTGACCCGACTCCTAAAGAAGAATGAGAACTTTTTGTGGAGTTCAGAAACCGAAAAGGCATTTCTATACTTGAAAGAAGTGTTTACTACAACACCCATCTTGCAGCATCCTAACCCAGAGGAACCCTATTTTGTGGAAGCTGATGCTTCTAACTTAGCTATTGGAGGTATTTTGTCTCAAAGGCATAAGACCACAGGGCAACTGCATCCTGTTGCCTATCGGTCACGGAAACTTTCAGCGGCAGAAATCAAATATTCCATTGCTGACAAGGAGCTGCTTGCAGTTTAAGATGCCTTTCAGGAATGGAGGCATTACTTACTTGGTGCTAAGCATGAGGTCACCGTCTTTACGGATAACAGAAATCTGCAATTTTTGAAGTCCGCTCGCACCCTCACCCCTCGTTAACTAAGGTGGTCTCTATTCTCTGCTGATTACAACTTCGTTCTGACCTACAAACCAGGAGCCGCCAATGGAAAGGCAGATGCCTTGTCATGTTTGGATGTCGGGGACCATGAAGAAGTTAAGGTGGAAGGTCACATAATTCCAGAAGAAAAGATCATTAGCACCATTTTGTACTCTGAAGTGGAAGGCCAGATTAAAAGAACCCTTTCGGAAGATGAGATGTTTGTTTGGATGAAAGAAGGTCCTGGAAGAGAAATTAAGAATGGCAAACCATACTATTAAGGGAATCTGTATGTTCCTGGAGAGCAGTTACAAAAAGAAATTGTGGAACACTATCATGATACTCTTTTGGCTAGACATAAGGGAGTGAAGAAAACCTTAGAACTGATTAAACGTGAATTTTGGTAGCCAGAATTAGAGGCTCAGGTGAGAATATGTGGCATCCTGCAAACAGTGTGTTAAGGGAAAGGCCAAAAGACAGGCTCCACAAGGTTTACTCATGCCCTTACCTGTAGCCCCATATCCATGGCATACAGTTTCTATGGATTTCATAGTAGACCTTCCCTCCAGTCAGGGTTATTCCACCATATGGGTAGTGGTAGACCATTTTTCTAAGTTGAGTCACTTTGTTCCATTAAAGTCAATTCCCAACTCTGCACAACTTGCCACACTATTCACTCAATACATAGTTAAGTCTCACGGAATTCCTAAAGTGGTTATCTCTGATAGGGGGCCCCAATTAATTTCACGCTTCTGGAGGGCCTTCTTAGGGAGATTAGGAGTGGACTCACGATTGTCTTCCAGTTTCCATCCAGAAACCGATGGGCAGACCGAGAGAGTCAATCAGGAGTTGGAGCAGTATTTACGCCTATATTTGATGGATTTTGAAGGGGATTGGCCAGATTTGATTTGGGCTGCAGAATTTGCGTATAATAACGCTGTTCATTCGTCCACTGGGTATTCCCCTTTCTTTTTGAATTCAGGCAGGCACCCAAACACCTTAGTGGGTAAGACCGACATTGATGTACCAGCAGTAGAGGAAGTGGTGGGTGAATTACAGAAGGCATTTCAAATAGCAACACAGAATCTAGTGAAAGCTAAAGAGTCATATAAACGGCAGGCAGACAAGAAGAGAAGAAGTAATCCAAGTTTTGAACCCAGAGATAAGGTCTGGGTATCTACTCGAAACATGAGATTAAAAGGGAACCGGAAATTCCAACCTAGGTTTGTGGGACCTTATTTGGTTGACAAGATGGTGAATACAGTCAGTGTGAAAATCAAGCTTCCCACTAATGTCAGAATACATCCAGTGTTCCATGTTTCGTTAGTTAAAAGAAATCCTCCCAATTTGAGAAGGAAGCAACCTCCTGTCCCAATTCAGTGCCAATCAGGAGAAGAGTTTGAAGTCAAACGCATTTTAGATTCCAAAATTAAGAAAGGGAAGATTTTCTATTTGGTGGACTGGAAGGGGTTTGGTCCTGAAGACAGATCCTGGGAACCTGGTCTTAATGTTCATGCCCCCAGATTGATTTGAGTATTCCATAGAACTCATCCTTACAAACCCAAGGAGGGTGGAGGAGGGGCTTTGGTGGGGGGTACTGTCAAGGCTGGCCGATCTAGACCCCTTTCTAGCACACAGTTAGGATTCAGGCGCCTGAAGTTTCCACTTTACCCATGGAATCGGCTTCGCCGATTCACTTACTATGGTACTTGAAGTTTTGTTGCTCCTCCAATATGGCAGCCGCTGCGGGAGTTCAAGTTCTTGGGGTAGCATTCTAGAGTTTGTAGGCAGTTAGAGGGAGCCAGGTGTTCGTGCGCGTTAATCACGCAGCGCACTTCAACGGTCATTTTGAGGAGAACGGAGCGTGTATTCCTTCTCTCATTCCCCGTTTTGGAATTTATGTTCAGGGCAGTGTTTCGCAAACGTATCTCCGCCTGACACTGTCCAGATACTCCAGTGCTTCCACGTCGGAGGTTTCGGAATTCTTCAGTTGAAGATATCAGCGTTTCCTTTCATTCTGCGCTGTCTGGTTGTGAGTAGAGAGAGTGGGAGGAGTCTCTCTCTAGTAAGTAAGTTCCCTTCTTTCTCGGAATCTTGCAACGAGCGTCTACTTTTCCAGCAGTTCAAGGCGCAGTACTTTGGTAAATCCTACTCAGCACTTGTGAAACTTTAGCGCGCTTCTAGATTTCAGAAGGGTTTTTTAGTTGCAGTATTATCATACATAAAGCGCTTTCAGTTAATTTAAGTTTAGAATACGCATTCCTTCCTGTGAAGCTAACAGGAGCATTTCAGAACTAACTCTCTAGAGGAGTAGCAGAGAGTATCAGAGCGCTTATTACAGAAGAGACATTTTATTTAGAAAATACTAATTCTCCAGGATTCATTCTACTAACTTGCTGTTTCTCAACAATAATCCAAACTGCAAATCTTTATTGAGACTAACAACTGTTTAATCTTCAGAGAGACATTCTATATAAGACAGTAGTAGTAGTGAAGTATTGACAGTGTCTTTCTGACAATTTCTATTCTACAAAAGTATGTAGAAATATATATATATATTTTACTTACCAACTGCAAACAAATAATAAAAGAAAAGAAGAAAAGCAAAGTCAAGTGAGAACTTTATCTATTTGCTTCTAACAACTAAACAACAGAAATAATACTAATATAAGAGAGAAGCTAAACATTGCGGAAGTAAAGGTACGAGATACGTTTGGGCAAGCACATAGAGTTAAGTTAGTTTCTAGAGGTTAAGGAATGTATTAATGTTGTCATTTGTGTTTTCAGGTGCCAAGCAATAAAGCTAGAATTCCATTGAGAAAGAGGCACAGCAGTGGAGTCTCTCTTTCTGTCCCATTCCCCTGCTTTACTGGAAGTGGATTTTCATCATTCGCTTTAAGTGGAGTTTGGGATTGGAGGAAAAGTCAATCTGTGGAAGTCCAAGTTTGAAAGGTGCGTGGTACTTGACAGAGACACTCATGTACCTACTCACCAACCCATGCAGCCAGTTACACACCAACTGACAGACTGATACACACATTTACACAGATTAGTCACTCACCCATACATACACTAAGACATGTTTAATCACTCACTCATAGTCAGTCACGCACCCACTAAATCATCCATTCAGACACTCATACACCCACTCATTCTTTGAATACACCTTGGCGTATATATATAACATTCTTCAACTTTTTAGAAACACTCAGCCACTGGATGATGTCATCAGTGATGTCATTTGAGATGTCATCAGTGATGTCACTGACCATGTCATGAGTGATATAATATGTGACGTCATCAGCAGTGCAATGCGGGGGCGCGAGTTTATAATGGCCGAATTTCTCCTGTTGTTTTTTCAATGAATTTCTAAGCTTTTTTAAATGCTAATTCCTAACTATAACGTCCCTGAAACCTCTGGTTTTTTCAGTGAATTTCACAGGTTTTTTAAATGCTAATTCCTAACTATAACGTCCCTGAAACCTATGGTTTTTTCAGTGAATGTCTAAGGTTTTTTATATTCTAATTTCTAACTATGCCTACATAGGTAGGACATGTGCAGAAAGAGGAAGAAAGGTGCAGAAAGACACGAGAAGTACAGAAAGAGGGAAGAGAGGTGCAGAAAGAGGAAGAAAGGTGCAGAAAGAAGCAAGAGAAATGCAGAAAGAGACAACAGAAGTCCATAAAGAGGATGAAAGGTGCAGAAAGAAGCAAGAGATGTACAGAAAGAACCAACAGAGTTTACAGAAAGAGGCCTACTTCGACTGTACCTTACAACAGACTCATACAAAGAAGCCTAATCACTAATCTGTCTCCCAAGATGTCTTAACCCTCACTTTCCTCTTGAAGGTTCACTATTCATCGACTGCTCAGAATGTTAGGCATACCAAATATAAAACAGCAATCCTAAGCATATCACTGTTGTAAGTCTGACCAAGTTTGAGAAGGTATGCATGCATGTGTCTCTACTTTTACCTAGTGACATGTTACATACAAATATAAACATACAAGTACTTGAATACCTGTGTTTCAAACAGCATACTCTGTAAATTTGTGTACAAAAAGGTAGAAGCAAGAGAAGTGCAGAAAGAAACAACAGAGGTGCAGAAAGAGGCAAGAGGGGGGCAGAAAAAAGCAAGAGAGATGCAAAAAAACAAGACAACTGCACAAAGAACCAATGGAGGTGCAGAAAGAGGCAAGCGGGGTGCAGAAAGAGGCAAGAGAAGTGCAGAAAGAAGCAACAGATGTGCAGAAAGAGACAAGAGAACTGCAGAAGGAGGCAAGAGAGTTGCAGAAACAGGCAAAAGAGGTGCAGAAAAAAAGAACAGGGGTGCAGACAGAGGCAAGAGAGGGGCAGAAAGAGGGGAAAGGGGTGCAGAAAGAGGGAAGAGGGGTGCAGAAATTTTCAAGAGAGGTGCAGAAAGAAGCAAGAGCAGTGCAGAAAGAACCAACAGAGATGCAGAAAGAGGCAAGAGGCGTGCAGAAAGAGGCAAGAGAAGTGCAGAAAGAAGCAAAAGAGGTACAGAAAGAGGGAAGAGGGTGCAGAAAGAGGCATGATAACTGCAGAAAGAGGCAAGACAGGTGCAGGAAAAGAGAAGAAGGGTGCAGAAAGAAGCAAGAGAGGTGTAGAAAGAGGCAAGAGGGGTGCAGAAAGAGGCAAGAGAGGTGCAGAAATAGGCAAGAGAGATGCACAAAGAGGGTAGAAGGGTGCAGAACGAGGCAAGAGGGGTCCAGAAAGAAGCAAGAGAAGTGCAGAAAGAAGCAACCGAAGTGCAGAATGAAGCAACAGTGCGGAAATAGGCAAGAGGGGTGCAGAAAGAGGCAAGAGGGGTGAAGAAAGAGGCAACAGAGGAGCAGAAGGAAGCAAGAGAACTGCAGAAAGAGGCAAGAGAGTTGCAGAAACAGGCAAAAGAGGTGCAGAAAGAGGGAACAGGGGTGGAGACAGATGCAAGAGAAGTACAGAAAGAGGGAAGAGGGGTGCAGACATATGCAAGAGAGGTGCAGAAAGAAGCAAAAGCAGTGCAGAAAGAACCAACAGAGGTGCAGTAAGACGCAAGAGGGGTGCAGAAAGAGGAGGGAGAAGTGCAGAAAGAAGCAAAAGAGGTGCAGAAAGAGGCAAGAGGGGTGCAGAAGGAGGCAAGAGCAGTGCAGAAAGAACCAAGAGATGTGCAGAAAGAAGCAAGAGAGGTGCAGAAAGAGGCAAGAGATATGTAGAAAAAGGGAAGAAGGGTGCAGAAAGAAGCAAGAGAGGTGCAGATAGAAGCAAGAGAAGTGCAGAAAGTTGCAGAAACAGGCAAAAGGGGTGCAGAAAGAGGGAACAGGTGGGCAGACTGAGGCAAGAGAGGTACAGAAAGAGAGAAAAGGGGTGCAGAAAGAGGCAAGAGGGATGCAGAAATTTGCAACAGAGTTGTAGAAAGAAGCAGGAGCAGTGCAGAAAGAACCAACAGAGGTGCAGAAAGAGGCAAAAGAACTGCAGAAAAAGGCAAGAGAGGTGCAGAATGAGGCAGGAGAGGTGCACAAAGAGGCAAAAGGGGTACAGAAAGAGGCAAGAGAAGTGCAGAAAGAAGCAACAGAGGTGCAGAAAGAGGCAAGAGAGGTGTAGAAAGAGGCAAGAGAGGTGCAGAAACAGGCAGAAGAGGTGCAGAAAGAGGGAACAGGGGTACAGGAAGAAGCAAGTGAGGTGCAGAAAGAGGTAACAGGTGTAGAAAGCGGCAAGAGAGGTGCAGAAAGTGGATGAGATGAGCAGAAAGAGGCAACAGAAGTGCAGAAAAAAAGAAAGGTACAGAAAGAAGCAACAGAAATGCAGAAAGAGGCGAGAGGCGCAGAAAGAAGCAAGATTGGTTTGCACACCATTAGTACCAATTTAATACCCACATTTAGCAATAAGTAACAGGTGACCATTCTAGGTTTGCAAAGGGCCTTCCACCACGCTGTAACACTTGTTGCTGCATTTTTGGTAGCGTTTGAGCCATTTGAGCTAGGAACAAGTTTTTTTTTGTTCAAATCTGCAGATTATGCAGCAGATGATGGATTATGTGGCAAATCCGGAAAATGTATAATTGTGCGAAAGTCGGTGCAGCCAAACAGTCGCATAATTCCAGTGGCCTTGCTCATACCTCTGACTAGGTCCAGAAGTGCTCCTCAGTGGTTTCTTCTTTTTTTGTCTCATTGAGTTTATAGTTTAGGCTCTTTGGAAACGAGGAAGACTAAACCTGAGGTTACCACTCCACAACACAGACTACCATACCACATAATTACTCTCCATAACACATAATCTCACTCTAAATTCCACATACTTTCTATCCACATCAAAGTCAAAGTCTATCCACATAATTTCACAGCACATCATACCACATAATTCCACTACACACAACCTACATCCACTCCACTCCAAGAAACATTAGTAAAAAACTTTTACATTTACAACGTCAATAGCTCTAACTCTTGCAAATGCGAAACCTATTACATTGCAAATGCTTCTTTAACTAGTAGTCGCGTTTGCAGAGAGGTGAAGAAAGGAGGCTGGGCCTCCGACCAGCGCTCAGCAATTCCGCTGCGTAGGACTTGCAGGAGGTACCAGGAGGGCTTCTTGGCCCCCAAAGTCCCCCAGGAGTAAAGTGGACTTCATCCCCCAACCAGTACTGTGCCAGGAGATGCGTTTGCAGAGTGGTGGAGAAACGTGAGAATGGCCTCCGAAGACCTCTTAGCAATCCCACTGTGTGGTACTTAGTGGAGGTAACAGGAGGGGTAGTTAGCCCCCAAGGACAACCTTGGGTGCCAACTACCCCTCCTATTACCTCCAGTAACTCCCACACAGCAGGATGGCTAAGTTCTCATAGCAGGCCACGCCCCCTTTCCCCACCACTCTGCAAACGCGCTCCCTGGCTGGCTCTTGGATGGGGATTAAAGTCCACTTCGCTGCTGGGGGTCCTTAGGGGCCAACTAGCCTACCTGATACCTCCAATATGCCCCAGATAGTGGGATTGTTGACAGGTGGATACAGGCCACGCCCCCTTTCTCCACCACTCTGCAAATGCACCTCCTGGCACGCTCTTGGTTGGGGGATGAAGTCCCCTTGCCTCCTAAGGGTCCCTGGGGGCCAACTAGCCCACCAGGTACCTCCAGTAAGCCCCACACAGCTGGATTGCTGAGAGTGGTCCGAGGCCATGCCCCCTTTTTACACCACTCTGCAAACGCGCCTCCTGGTGCACTGCTGCTTGGGGGATGAAGTCCACTTCAGTCCTGAGGTCCTCAGGACACAATCGGATCTCATCGCCCCACCAGCAGTGCGCCAAGAGGCACGTTTGTAGAGTGTTGTAAAAAGGGGCATGGCCTCGGACCACCTCTCAGCAATCCCACTGTGTGGGGCTTAGTGGAGGTACCTGGTGGGCTAGTTGGCCCCTAAGGACCCTTAAGATTCTAGGTGACTTAATCCCCCAACCCAGAACGCGACAGGAGGCGCGTTTGCAGAGTGGTACAGGGAGGGGGCGGGGCCTCCGGCGAGATGCCGGCTTCTCATTGAATTAATTTTTTTAGAAGGGGGGCTGTGTGGCCCCCCTTCTCTTAGTAATTTTTGGGCCCCGGGGACCCCAGGGCCAGAGCCTTTTTTTTATTTAAAAAAACGGGAAAGGGGCCGCGTGGCCCCCCTACTGAGGTCGATTTCAGCCCTGGGGACCCCATCCCCCGGGGCATGGCCACTTGTTTTTTTGAAACTGCATTTAAAGGAGGGGGGCCGCGCGGCTCTCCTCCTGAGGCTTTTTTCGGTTCCAGGGGCCCCATCCCCCGGGGCTTTGCCTCTTTTATTATTATTTTTTTTTTATTTAACGGTATGGGGGCCGCATGGCCCCCCTTCCCTGGGCCACTACTGGCCCCGCAGACCCCATCCCCCGGGGCCGGCCCTCACGTTGGGGACCACGAGGGGAGCCCCAATGCCCCCACGGTCCCAGCCGGCTACCCGCCTCCTGCGGGAGCCAGCATTGCTTTTGGACAAGGGGAGCTGCTGACATGCTGCTCCCCTTGTCCAAAAGCAATTCTGCTTTGCTTCATGGAAGCGAGAGCAGGTTTCCTGCTCTCGCTTCCACAAAGCAAATCAGTGTTTGCAATGACAGGGCCTGAGCCGTGCTCCCGCCCTGTCATTGCACACTGCAATGTCCCGGGGGTAGGCACCCTGGGACATTGGCGTAGCTGGCCCTGGGAGGTGGCGGTCCCCAGGGCCATCTAGGGCCCCCCTCTAACAAGTTTAAAGCCCCGGGGAGGTGGTGGTCTCCGGGGGTCCGCAACGGACCCCCGCACTTCATTGATCAATGCCCTGGGAAGGTGGTGGTCCCTGGGCCAGTGTTGGGGGGCTCGAGCCCCCCCCCACACACAGTTTTTAAAAGTAGCCCCGGGGAGGTGGCGGTCCCCGGGGCTGCAGGGGGGCACGAGGACCCCCCAGCATTTAAACATTGAAGCCCTGGGGAGGTGGTGGTCTTCAGGGCTTGGGGGGGCCTACAAGGCCCCCCATCCATTATTTTCAAATGCCTCGGGGAGGTGGTGGTCCCCAGGGCAGCGTGGGGGTCAGGAGCCCCCCCACACTTATATTAATAAATAAGCCCCGGGGAGGTGGTGGTCCCATGGGCTGCGGGGGCCCGTGCGGCCCCCGCATATATTTGGCATTTTGCCCCCGGGACCTGGCCCACCCGGGGGCTTATTAAAATGAAGCGCGGGAGACCGCGCTTTGTTTTTGTTTGTTTTTTCAGTGGGATTCGCGCACCAAGCGCGAATCCTGCCAATTTTCTTTTTTGGGCCCTGGGGGTCAGGGTGTTTCTACCCTGCCCCCTTTTCTTTTTTTAACCTTTTTTCTTGTGACTCAGTTCTACCAAGTCACAAGATGGCTGCCAACACTTCCTGGTTTGGAATGTTGGCAGCCAATCAGAATGAAGCTCGTGATCGGGAGGGTTCGCGGATCCACCCCGATCACCTGATATCAATATTTTTTATTTTTACATTTCTCAGGAACTACTGAACGGATTTACACCATTTAAAGCAAAGAGTGCACTCTGGACCAAGAGCTACCTTTTTGCCAAATTTGGTGTAATTCCGTTCAGCAGTTCAGGCTGTAGCCGCGACAAAAGTTCCTATGGAAATTAACATGGAGAAAATGCGTTTTGGAACCCCCCCTTTTTTTCGGCCCCCGCTTGACGAATCACCCCGAAACTTTCAAGACAGGAGCTGACCGGAGCGGGCCATTAGTTTTGAAAATTTTGCGAAGATTCGTCAAATGGCGCCAAAGATATTTTTCTTATGGAGACTAGGTCCTAATTATAACTACCTACTGGCGACCGCCAGTAGGTAATATATATATATATGTTAGAGTAAGGGTGTTTTTAGAGTTTAGGGTAGGTGTTGGTTTTTTGTTGGGATGGGATTTCTTAGGGTTTAGGGTGGGAATGGGTTTTGGGTGCCATGGCATTTTATAGGGTTTAGGGTGGGCATGGGTTATTGAGTGGTAATGAATTTATTAGGGTTTAGGGTGGGTATGGGTTTTTTGGTGGCAAGGGAATTTTGGGGGTTGTGGGTGGGGATGGGCTTTTGAGTAGTAAGGGATTTTTGGGGGTTTAGGGTGGATATGGGTTTTTGAGTGGTATGGGATTTTTTGGGGTGTAGGTTGGGTATGAGTTTTTGGATGGCAAGAGAAATTTTAGGGTTTAGGATGGGTATGGGGTTTTGGGTGGTAAGATATTTTTTAGGGTTTAGGGTGGATATGGGGTTTTGGGTGGTAAAGCATTTTTTAGGGTTTAGGGTGGGCATGGGTTATTGAGTGGTAATGAATTTATTAGGGTTTAGGGTGGGTATGGGTTTTTGGAGGGCAAGGGGATTTTAGGGGTTTTGGGTGGGGGGTGGGTTTTTGAGTGGTAAGGGATTTTTGGGGTTTAGGGTGGGTATGGGTTTTTGAGTGGTATGTGATTTTTTAGGGTGGAGGTTGGGTATGAGTTTTGGGTGTCAAGGAAAATTTTAGAGTTTAGGATGGGTATGGGTTTTTGGGTGGTAAGATATTTTTTAGGGTTAAGGGTGGGTATGGGGTTTTGGGTGGTAAGGGATTTTTTAAGGTTCAGGGTGAGTATGGGTTTTTGGGTGGTAAGGGATTTTTTTAGGGTTTAGGGTGGGTCTGGGTTTTTAGGTGGCAAGGGATTTTTTGGGGTTTAGAGTGGGTATGGGTTTTTGGGTGGCAAGGGATTTTTTAGGGTTTTGGGTGGGTATGGATTTTTGAGAGGTACTGTAATTTTTAGGGTTTAGGGTGGGTATGGGGTTTTTTTGGTAAGGGGATTTTTAAGGTTTAGGGTGGGTATGGGTTTTTGGGTAGTAAGCTATTTTTTAGGGTTTAGGGTGGGTATGGGTTTTGGGTGGCGAGGGAACCTATAGGGTTTAGGGTGGATATTGTTTTTTCAGTGGCAAGGGATTTTTTAGGGCTTAGGGTGGGAATGTGTTTTTGGGTGGCAAGGGAATTTTTAAGGTTTAGGTGGGTGTGGGTTTTTAAGGGACAAAATAAATGTTATTGTTTAGGGTGGGTATGGGTTTTTGGGTGCTAAGGGAATTTTTAGGGTGGGTGGGTGTTTTTGGGTAGTTAGGTATTTTTTAGGGGTATGGGTTTTTGGGTGGCAGGGGAATATTTAGGGTTTAGGGCTGGTATTGGTTTTTGGGTGGTAAGGTATCTTTTAGGGTTTAGGGTGGTTATGGGCTTTTGGGTGGTAAGGTATTTTTTAGGGTTTAGGTTAGGTATGGGTTTTTGTGTGGCAAGGGAATTTTTAGGGTGGGTATGGGTTTTTGGGTGGTAAGATATTTTTTAGGGTTTAGGGTGGATATGGGGTTTTGGGTGGCAAGGCATTTTTTAGGGTTTAGGGTGGGCATGGGTTATTGAGTGGTAATGAATTTATTAGGGTTAGGGTGGGTATGGGTTTTTGGAGGGCAAGGCATTTTTTAGGGTTTAGGGTGGGCATGGGTTATTGAGTGGTAATGAATTTATTAGGGTTTAGTGTGGGTATGGGTTTTTGGTGGGCAAGGCATTTTTTGGGTTTAGGTTAGGTATGGGTTTTTGTGTGGCAAGGGAATTTTTAGGGTGGGTATGGGTTTTTGGGTGGTAAGATATTTTTAGGGTTTAGGGTGGATATAGGGTTTTGGGAGGCAAGGCATTTTTTTAGGGTTTAGGGTGGGCATGGGTTATTGAGTGGTAATGAATTTATTAGGGTTTAGGGGTGGGTATGGGTTTTTGGGTGGTAAGATATTTTTTAGGGTTTAGGGTGGATATGGGGTTTTGGGTGGCAAGGCGTTTTTTAGGGTTTAGGCTGGGCATGGGTTATTGAGTGGTAATGAATTTATTAGGGTTTAGTGTGGGTATTTTGGAGGACAAGGGGATTTTAGGGGTTTTGGGTGGCGGTGGATTTTTGAGTGGTAAGGGATTTTTGGGGTTTAGGGTGGGTATGGGTTTTTGGTTGGTAAGGGATTTTTCAGGATTTCGAGTGGATATATATGTCTATATGTATATATATATTCACTGAAAAAACCATAGGTTTTAGGGACAGTTATAGTTAGTTGGACATTGCACTCGTACAAAACCCGTGAAATTCCCCCGTTATAGTTAGTTCAGGTAACTATAACTTGCGCCCCGCAATGCACTGCTGATGACGTCACATATTACATCACTCATGACATGGTCAGTGACATCACTGATGACATCACTGATGACATCTCAAATGACATCACTGATGACATCATCCAGTGACTGTGTGTTTCTGTAAAGTTTAAATATGTTTAATATATATAGGGAAAGGCGTATTGAAGAATGAGTGGGTGTTTAAGTGTCTGAATGAATGATTTAGTAGGTGCGTGACTAACTCTATAAGTGAGTGATTAAACGTATCTTACTGAATGCATGGGTTAGTGACTAAACTGGGTGAATGTCTGTATCCGTCTGTCTGTTGCTGTGTAAGTGGCTGCATGGGTTTGTGAATAGCTACATGAGTGTCTATATGAGTTATTGATTGGTTGTCTGAGTATCTGTATGGGTGCCTGAGTGTTTGTGTGGGTGGGGTGTGTGCGACTCTGTGCATGGATGTGTGAGTGGGTGATTCACTGGGTGGATGGTTTCAAGAGTGCATCTGTGATAGACTGTAAGGGTGTGTAAGTGTGTGTAAGAGTGTGTTAGTGAGTGAATGTATGTCCCAGTGGTACATGTGTGAGTAACTACATATGTGAAAGGCAGTATATATGTGTGTTGGAGTATATAAATAGCTATAAGCGAGAGTGTGTGATTGTGAGAGTGACTGTATGGATGAGTGTGTGCTAGTATCAGAGATTGTATAAGAGCGTAAGCATGTGCTAGTATTTGTATGAGTAAGTGAGCTGGTGTGTGTATAACTGTATAGGTGAGTAAATGGGTGTGTGCTTAATTTTTTGCATGACTGACTAGGTGTGTGAGTACCTCTATGGATGAGTGGCGGTGTGTGAGTGTTTATATAGGTGTATGAGTGCATATAATAGTCCTGTACTCAGTGACTATAAGTATGAGTGACTGTACGGGTGAGTGAGTAGATGTGTGTGTGTAGACCTAAGAATCAGTGAGTGTGTATATAGTAATTGGTGTTGGAGTGTCTATGGTTTTGACAATGGCAGTCTGTAATTTACAGTGGGTGTATCAAAAGTTATATTAGGGTGTGAGAAGATGCATCAAATTATCACATGGATGATGTCATCAGTGATGTCATGAGTGATGTCATTTGAGATGTCATCAGTGATGTCATCAGTGATGTCACTGACCATGTCATGAGTGATGTAATATGTGACGTCATCAGCAGTGCATTGCGGGGCGCGAGTTATAGTTACCTGAACTAACTATAACGGGGGAATTTCACGGGTTTTGTACGAGTGCAATGTCCAACTAACTATAACTGTCCCTAAAACCTATGGTTTTTTCAGTGAATTTGTAAGGTTTTTTAAATGCTAATTTCTAACTATAACGTGCCTGAAACCTATGGTTTTTTCAGTGAATTTCAAAGGTTTTTTAAATGCTAATTTCTAACTATAACATCTCTGAAACCTATGGTTTTTTTCAGTGAATTTCAAAGGTTTTGTAAATGACAATTTTTAAATGTATTAATTGTTATATTTATTTTTTTGATACTGATTTACTACATTTTTTAAAACTATTTATTTTTAGATATTTTATTTTTTAAAATACATTGTAATTACATTATACATTACATTACAAAATATACTTTCCCAGAATGAATTACTTTAGTTTAAATACTTTGCAAATAGGCAAAAAAACTTTTAAGTACAGTAGTTACAGTTGTTGCAATGGGCAACACAATTTCAAACACAATGCAACATTGAGCTCAATGTGAATTTCAAGTTAAATGCAATTAGTTACTTTATGGATTACTTTTCTAACCACAGGACTGGATCCTAGATTCAGTCCTGGGACATCTCCTGTAAACAGTTGAGTAAAAGCGTTTTGGTTACAGTAGTGATTTTTAAGGAATATTATTGTATTTTAAAAGTTGACAGAAACTTTTTCACATAGAATCACCAATGTTATCCTATGGGAGGAAATTCACTTAGCAGGTAAGTAGTGTTATCGTTACTTTTTCTTACTCAGTGGTGGATCCTGGATCCAGCACTGGTGCATCTCCTGTAAACAGTTGAAAGAATGCGTTTAAGTCATACAGGCGATTTTTAAGGAATATTTGTAGTTTGTGAAAATCGACACTTTGAAACTTTTCTGCTGAAAACCAGACAATGGATTCCTATGGAAGGAAATACAAGTTACTGGTAAGTACGGTTAGAATTACTTTTCAGGGTCAGTGCTGGGCTAAAAGATGCAGCACTGGGTTCTCTCCTGATAACCGGTGAGTAAATCGGAATTCGTAGTTCGGCTGATTTTAGAGGAATATTTGTATGTTTCAAAAATCGACACTTCGAAACTTTTTCAGCAAAAAGCAGGCAATGATATCCTTTGGAAGAAAATTCAAATTACTGGTAAGTACGGTTAAAATTACTTTTCAGGATCAGTACTGGGCTCAAAGATGCAGCACTGAGGTCTCTCCTGATAACAGGTGAGTAAATCGGAATTCGTAGTTCGGCTGATTTTAGAGGAATATTATAAAGTTCCAAAACTCCACACTTAGAAGAATTTCCAAGTGAAACCAGTCAATGTTAGCCTATGGAAGGAAATTCAAGTTACTGGTAAGTACGGTTAAAATTACTTTTCAGGATCAGTACTGGGCTCAAAGATGCAGCACTGAGGTCTCTCCTGATAACCGGTGAGTAAATCGGAATTCGTAGTTCGGCTGATTTTAGAGGAATATTTGTATGTTTCAAAAATCGACACAAACTTTTTCAGCAAAAAGCAGGCAATGATATCCTATGGAAGGAAATTCAAGTTACTGGTAAGTACGGTTAAAATTACTTTTCAGGATCAGTACTGGGCTCAAAGATGCAGCACTGAGGTCTCTCCTGATAACAGGTGAGTAAATCGGAATTCGTGAGTTCGGCTGATTTTAGAGGAATATTATAAAGTTCCAAAACTCCACACTTAGAAGAATTTCCAAGTGAAACCAGTCAATGTTAGCCTATGGAAGGAAATTCAAGTTACTGGTAAGTACGGTTAAAATTACTTTTCAGGATCAGTACTGGGCTCAAAGATGCAGCACTGAGGTCTCTCCTGATAACCGGTGAGTAAATCGGAATTCGTAGTTCGGCTGATTTTAGAGGAATATTTGTATGTTTCAAAAATCGACACAGAAACTTTTTCAGCAAAAAGCAGGCAATGATATCCTATGGAAGGAAATTCAAGTTACTGGTAAGTACGGTTAAAATTACTTTTCAGGATCAGTACTGGGCTCAAAGATGCAGCACTGAGGTCTCTCCTGATAACAGGTGAGTAAATCGGAATTCGTAGTTCAGCTGATTTTAGAGGAATATTTGCACAATGGTGAAGGAAAGGGTGGGGCCTGAAGTGACATGTCTGCAAACATGCCCTGTGGCGCGTTTTAAGTTGGAGAATTAATTCCTCCTCAATCCCGAGGGTCCCTAGGGGCCAACTGGCCCACCAGATACCTCCAGTATGCGCCAGAGAGCTGCGTTGCAGAGAGGTGTTCAGAGGCCACGCCCCTTTTTACAACACTCTGCAACGCAGCTCCGTGGCGCTTACTGGAGGTACCTGGTGGGCTAGTTGGCCCCAGGGACCCTCAGGATTGAAGAGGATTTAATTCCCCATCTTAAAACGCGCCACGAGGCCTGTTTGCACACATGTCACCTGAAGCCACGCCCCTCCCTTCACCACTGTGCAAACGCGCCTCGTGGCGCATTTTAAGTTGGGGGATTAAGTCCCCTTGAATACTGAGGGTCCCTGGAGTCCAACTAGCCCACCATGTACCTCCAAAAGCGCCACAGAGCTGCGTTGTAGAGAGGTGTAAAAGGGGCGTGGCCTCTGTACACCTCTCTGCAATGCAGCCCCTGGCGCATACCGGAGGTTCCTGGTGGGCTAGTTGGCCCCAGGGACCCCCAGTATTCAAGGGGAATTACTTCCCTTCTTAAAACGCGCCAGGGCGCGTTGCAGACTGCTGCAGGGAGGGGCGGGGCCTCTGGCACGATGCCAGTCTTTTTTTTTGTTTTGCTTTTTTCTGCCCAGGGGTCCTTGTGGGACCCCTGAGCAGACCTAGGGGTCAGGGTGTTTCTACCCTGCCCCCTTTGTGCATTTTGCGCACTTGTTTCTTGTGTTTCTTTTTTAATCGGCGGGATCCACGCACCCTAAGCGCATCCCGCCGATTTAAAAAAAAAAAAATGCTTTTTCTGCCCAGGGGTCCTTGTGGGACCCCTGAGCAGACCTAGGGGTCAGGGTGTTTCTACCCTGCCCCCTTTGTGCGTTTTGCGCACTTGTTTCTTGTGCTTTTTTTTTTTAATCGGCGGGATCCGCGCACCCTAAGCGCATCCCGCCGTTTAAAAAAAAAAAATGCTTTTTTCCCTGAGCAGACCTAGGGGGTCAGGGTGTTTCTACCCTGCCCCCTTTTTGCGCTTTGCGCACTTGTTTCTGTCCCTCGGTTCTACCGAGGGACAAAATGGCTGCCAACATTTCCTGATTTGGAGTGTTGACAGCCACTTGACAGCCAATTAGCATGCAGCTCGTGATCGGGAGTGTACGCGGACCCTACTCGGCCATAGATATATATGTGACTTTACTTTTGATTTTCTCAGGAACTACTGAACGGATTTACACCATTTAAGCAAAAGGCACGACACTGAACCAAGGGCTACCTCTTTGCCAAATTTGGTGTAATTCCGTTCAGCAGTTCGGGCTGTAGCCGCGATGAGCAGTTCCTATGGAAAAATGAATGGGGAAAACGCGTTTTGGGACCCCCTTTTTCTCGGCCCCTGCTTGACGAATCACCCGAGACTTTCAGGATAGGAGCGGACCGGAGCGCCCCAACAAGTTGGAAGCTTTCCCGAAGAATCGTCAACCGGCGCCAACGTTATTTCAAATAGAATGTTGCGGATTTCCTATGGAAAATAGGTCCTAACTATAACTATCTAATGGCGACCGCCAGTAGATAATAGATAATATATATATCTAAATATATATTATCTACTGGCGGTGGCCAGTAGATAGGTATAGTTAGGACCTATTTTCCATAGGAAATCCGCAACATTCTATTTGAAATAACTCTTGCGTCGGTTGACGAATCTTCGCGAAATTTTCAAACTTTATGGCCCGCTCCGGTCCTCTCCTACCCTGAAAGTTTCGGGGTGATTCGTCAGCGGGGCTGAGAAAAAGGGGGTCCCAAAGCGTGTTTTCCCATTCATTTTCCCATAGGAAACTTTAGCCACGGCTACAGCCCGAACTGCTGAACGGAATTACACAAAATTTGGCAAAGAGGTAGTTCTTGGTTCAGAAAGAACCCTTTTGTTAAATGGTGTAAATCCGTTCAGTAGTTGCGGAGAAATTAAAAAAATAAGAGTCAAAAAATCAATTTCCCATAGGAAACTTTATGCAAGGCTACAGCCCGAACTGCTGAACGGAATTACACCAAATTTGGCAAAGAGGTAGTTCTTGGTTCAGAAAGAACCCTTTTTGTTAAATGGGGTAAATCCGTTCAGTAGTTGCTGAGAAAATCAAAAGTAAAAACACATATATATCTGGGCGGAGCCTAACCACACATGTCATCGTGAGATCTGATTGGCTGTCAGCACTTCATCCTGGAATTGCTGGCAGCCATCTTGGGACCAATATAAATGATAGTACCCCATTGAAATGCATTGTAGTGAATCGAAGATTTTGAGGGTTACCAAAAGGAGAACTATTAAGGGTGATAACAGACTTTAGTTACATTAGAATTCATTTGTTGATGGTACCATACTAATTTCAGGAATTGTGGTGTGTTCTAAGGTGATTTTACCCTGTGAAAAACCTTCTGCTGGGATATCATGAATCATGTTTGAGAGAAAACTATTTTCACATGCTTGTCCCATACAGTTTTGGAAGGTGCTCCAGAAGCTAAAATGAGAGCATATTTTCTGTAAATTCACATTATCTTTCTCAGTCATGTGAGAATGAAGTCTGACATTCTCAGTAAAACATGTACATCCAACAAGGGCAGAGACTGTCAGTTGATGCCTTTGTGTTCTACTGCAGCTTCCCAGAGTGTTCTAAAGAACAACTTGAGTGCTAACAGCCTTACTTATGACAAAAGTATGGCACACCTGAAGCCATCTTGATTGGAATAAACTGGTAACACTTAAAACATTTAATTTAAAAAGGAACAAAATGATGGGGTTCTTCTTTTCATAGAAATTATGGTTAGTACTCTGGAAAGAAAAATTAGGACATGTTTCAAGTGTGATCTCAAATATCTTCCTGTTATATTTCAACAGGAGCAGCCTGTCAGTTGATGCCTTTGTGTTCTACTGCAGCTTCCCAGAGTGTTCTAAAGAACAACTAGAGTGCTAACAGCCTTACTTATGACAAAAGTATGGCACACCTGAAGCCATCTTGATTGGAGTAAACTGGTAACACTTAAAACATTTAATTTAAAAGGAACAAAATGAGGGGGTTCATTTTGCCATAGAAATTATGGTTAGTGCTGTAGAAAGAAAAATTAGGACATGTTTTAAGTGAGATCTCAAATATCTTCCTGTTATATTTCAACAGGAGCAGCCTGTCAGTTGATGCCTTTGTGTTCTACTGCAGCTTCCCAGAGTGTTCTAAAGAACAACTAGAGTGCTAACAGCCTTACTTATGACAAAAGTATGGCACACCTGAAGCCATCTTGATTGGAATAAACTGGTAACACTTAAAACATTTAATTTAAAAAGGAACAAAATGAGGGGGTTCATTTTGCCATAGAAATTATGGTTAGTGCTGCAAAAAGAAAATTTAGTGCATGTTTTAAGTGAGATCTCAAATCCTCTTCTATTTCATTAGAAAATTCTGACATGCAGACTGAAACAATCACTTTCAATACCAGCAGTAGACTTCCAGTTAACTCCTTGGTGAGCAGTAGCTTTACTACAGTGATCTAATGAACAACTAGAGTGCTAACATTCTGAATTTATGGCAAATGTGTGACACATCTGAATGCCTTCTTGATGGAATCAAAGTAAAAAACTGAAAGCATTTCCTACTGAGGAGACTGTAGTAAATGAGGAAATTAGGAAACTTCATAACAAATAAGTCTCCCAAGATGGCCACCAGAGAAAAAAAGAGCCCAAATGTAGCACAAATATCACCCAGAGGTAGCCCACGTATAGCCCAATGACAGAAGTGTGCAAAACACTTTTTATTTTTTGTTTTTTTGCAGTTTTATATAGTGCAGACTGGTCAGGTATTGGAGTGCTTTACATGAGCATTGGTTACATCACACAAGGACAAATTCATGTTGGTTGACCCCTACACTACCCAAACACCACTGCACTACCCTAAACCCTAAATCACTACCCCCAGCACGACCCCCTTCACTACCCAAACACAACTGCACTACCCTAAACTCAAAAACACTACCCCCAGCACGACCCCCTACACTACCCAAACTCCACTGCACTACCCTAAACCCTAAATCTACCCCCTACACTACACAAATACCACTGCACTACCCTAAACCCTAAAACACTAGAACCCAGCACGACCCCTACAGTACACAAACACCACTGCCCTACCCTAAACCCTAAAACACTACCCCCTACACTACACAAACACCATTGCACTACCCTAAACCCTAAAGCACTACCCCCAGCATGACACACTACACAAACACCACTGCACTACCCTAAACCCTAAAACACTACCCCAGCACGACCCCCTACACTACCCAAACACCACTGCACTACCCTAAACCCTAAAACACTACCCCCAGCACGACTCCCTACACTACACAAACACCACTGGACTACCCTAAACCCTAAAACACTACCCCCAGCACGACTCTCTACACTACCTAAACACCACTGCACTACACTAAACCCTAAATCTACCCCCAGCATGACCTCCCACACTACACGAACACCACTGCACTACCCTAAAACACTACCCCCAGCACGACCCCCTACACTACCCAAACACCACTGCACTACCCTAAACCCTAAAACACTAACCCCAGCATGACCCCCTACACTACCCAAACACCACTGCACTACCCTATACCCTAAAACACGACCCCGTACACTACACAAACACAACTGCACTACCCTAAAACACTACCCACAGCATGACCCCTACACTACACAAACACCACTGCACTACCCTAAACCCTAAAACACTACCCCCTACACTACACAAACACCACTGCCCTACCTTAAACCCTAAAACACAACCCCAGCATGATCCCCTACACTACACAAACACCACTGCACTACCCTAAACCCCCTACACTATACAAACACCACTGCACTACTCTAAACCCTAAAACACTACCCCCAGCACGACCCCCTCACAACACAAACACCACTGCACTACCCTAAACCCTAAATCGACCCCCAGCACGACCCCCTACACTACCCAAACACCACTGCCATACCCTAAACCCTGAAACACTACCCCCAGCATGAACCCCTACACTACCCAAACACCACTGCACTACCCTAAACCTTAAAACACTACCCCCAGCACTACCCCTACACTACACAAACACCACTGCACTACCCTAAAACACTACCCCAGCACTACCCCTACACTACCCAAACACCACTGCACTAACATAAACCCTAAAACACTACCCCCAGCACAACCCCCTACACTACACAAACACCACTGCACTACCCTAAACCCTAAAACACTACCCCCAGCACGACTCCCTACACTACCCAAACACCACTGCACTACCCTAAACCCTAAATCTACCCCCAGCACGACCCCCTACACTACCCAAACACCCCTGCACTACCCTAAACCATAAAACACTACCACCAGCATGACCCCCTACACTACTCAAACACCACTGCACTACCCTAAACCCTAAAACACTAACCCAGCACGACCCCCTACACTACCCATATACCACTGCACTACCCTAAAGCCTAAAACACTACCCCCAGCACGACCCCCTACACTACTGCACTACCCTAAACCCTAAAACACTACCCCCAGCTCGACCCCCTACACTACCCAAACACCACTGCACTACCCTAAACCCTAAAACACTACCCCCAGCACGACCCCCTACACCACCCAAACACCACTGCACTACCCTAAACCCTAGAAAAGAAACCCCCACCCCATGCCCAATTCCCCTTACCTCTCACTCCTCGTGGTTCCTCTCTCCTCGTGGTTCCTTCTTCACGTCGTCTCTGAGGGGCGGTGCGCGTCGTTGTGAGGAAACGGAACAGCCTCTGTTTCCTTACAATGACATGGATCGTCTTCATGTTTTTTAGAATGCATGGTCATTTACCATACATACCTTTACAACAAAATTCGTTGTAAAGGCATGCGTGGTAAATGACCATGCGTTCTAAAAAAATGCGTAGTAATGACTTTGTGATGTACAACGCATGCGTGGTAATGCATGCGTTGTAATGGTATCGCAAAGTAAAAAGTCGTTGTAACGGCTGTTTACCGATCGAAGCTGGCCCCTGTTCTTCAGTGAGACGTTTATTTGATTAATTAGGAGGAAGGAATGTGGTTTTTTACCGAAAAGTGCATTCCCGGCTGTTGTATTGTGAAAGTGTCCGCGTGGCCTGGTTTCACTTCCAGTGAGAGAGTGGAAGAGTCTGTTTGGATCTAAAGGAGTTCTGTTGTTGGACGGGGCCGGCGCGACATGTCATCAGAAAACATAGCTAATGGAAAGCGTCCTCCCTGAAGTGTGGAGCAGTGCCATGAGAGGTCAACGAGTGTGCGTCCCACCGCAGTATGACCGTACCGCGTGACCCATGTGCCACCTCCAGGGTACGGGAGGCAGAAGCGGCATCGCAGGTCCTCTTGAAGACCGTTGTAGCACTAATTCTACATTTTGGTACTAGGGCATTTTAACTTCGTTGTTCCTGCCAGATACAAAGAGAAGATCATGTGTTATTCAGTTCCCTCGTTACCTTTTTTGTGGGTTGTGGTGCTTGTCACTTCGCTGCCCCGCCGGTGCACACGACTGGGCACCCCACCTCGTGTGCCATCTGCAGGGCCTCTGCCCTCGGATCACTGGTTTCGGTTTCTGGAGTGGCAACATAAACAGTTGCTCCCAAAGGACTAGCCTGAACACTTAGGTGAATATCCCCTGCACCAACATTCCACGGAAATTCTTTCCTAGCTCTCCCACGTCAACGAGGACGTCATAATAGCACGGCTCCGCTCGCGACACCGTATGACGTCATCGGAGCCATAAGAGAACCTCGTCGGCGTGCTGACGTCAGTTCCACCCATTTTTCCGTGCCACCGAGGCAAACAGGGGACCGAGACATTTTCACATGTATACATAGTATAATAAATATATATATATTCACTGAAAAAACCATAGGTTTCAGGCACGTTATAGTTAGAAATTAGCATTTAAAAAACCTTAGAAATTCACTGAAAAAAGCATAGGTTTCAGGCACGTTATAGTTAGAAATTAGCATTTAAAAAACCTTAGAAATTCACTGAAAAACCATAGGTTTCAGGGGCGTTATAGTTAGTTGGACATTTCACTCGTACAAAACCATAGAAATTCCCCCGTTATAGTTAGTTCAGCTAACTATAACTCGCGCGCTCCGCAATGCACTGCTGATGACGTCACATATTACATCACTCATGACATGGTCAGTGACATCACTCATGACATCACTGATGACATCTCAAATGACATCACTGATGACATCACTGATGACATCATCCAGTGAATGTGTGTTTTTCTGAAAATTAAATATGTTTTATATATGTATATCTCAAGGTCGATGGAAGAATAAATGGGTATATAAGTGTCTAAATGGATGATTTTGTTTTGTAAAATTGATTGTATAACTGACTAAGTGTATCTTAGTGAATACATGGGTTAGTGAGTAATGTTTAAATATGAAAATATCTGTATCAGTCTCTCACTTTGTGTATAAGTGGCTGCATGGGTTGGTGAGTAGCTACATGAGTGTCTATATGGGTTATTAGTTGGTTTTTTGAGTATCAGTATGAGTGTCTGAGTGTCTGTATGGTTCGGTGGGGGGTATTACTTAGTGCATAGATGCATGAATGAGTGACTCACTGTTTGAATGTGTTGAAGACAGCATGTATGCAGGACTGTATAGGTGGATGAGTATGTGTATGGGTGTGTTAGTGAGTGAATGACTGTCTCAATAGTGTCTTTATGAGTAACTACATATGTTTTAAACTAGTATTTGTGAGTATTGGTGTATATAAGTGAGTATATGTGAGAGTGAGAGATTGGAAGAGTTCCTGTACAAATAAGTAGGTGTTTCTATAAGTGATTGTTTAAGAGAGTAAGTATGTGTAAGTTTCTGTAGAAGTAAGTGTGGTAGTGTGTGTATAACTGTATATGCAAGTAAATGGATGTTTGATACTTTGTTTGCATGTGTGACTATGTGTGTGAGTAACTCTATGGATGAGTGGCGGTGTGTAACAGGATGTATAGGTGTATGAGTACATATGATGAGTGAGTACATGTATGAGTGACTGTATAGGGACTGTTGGTGAATGAGTGGATGTGTGTGTAGATCTTGGAATTACTGAATAGGTGTGTTGTAACTGGTATTGGTATGTCCATTGTTTTGAAAATGTTAGTTTGTATTTTTGAGTGTGTGTATCAAAGGTTATATTAGGGTGAGAGGAGGTCTGCCACTCTATCACAAGGATGATGTCATCAGTGATGTCATCAGTGATGTCATTTGAGATGTCATCAGTGATGTCATGAGTGATGTCACTGACCATGTCATGAGTGATGTAATATGTGACGTCATCAGCAGTGCATGGCGGGCGCGCGAGTTATAGTTAGCTGAACTAACTATAATGGGGGAATTTCTATGGTTTTGTACGAGTGAAATGTCCAACTAACTATAACGCCCCTGAAACCTATGGTTTTTTCAGTGAATATATATATATATATATATATATATATATATTATTTATTGGCGGTCGCCAGTATACAGTTAAAGTTAGGACCTAGTTTCCATAGGAAAAGCGTTTTTTCTTTTCCCAATAACTTTGGCGCCGGTTGACGAATCTTCGCGAAATTCTCAAAACTTGCGGCCCGCTCCGGTCAGCTCCGATCCTGAAAGTTTCGGGTTGATTCGCCAAGCAGGGCCCGAGAAAAATGGGTGGTCCCAAAACGTGTTTTCTCCATGTTATTTTCCATAGGAAACTTTAGACACGGCTACAGCTCGAACTGCTGAATGGAATTACACCAAATTTGGCAAAAAGGTAGCCCTTGGTTCAGAAAGAGAGCCCTTTTTGTTAAATGGTGTAAATCCGTTCAGTAGTTCCTGAGAAATTCAAAGCAAAGAGGTCGGAAAATCAATTTCCCATAGGAAACTTTAGACATGGCTACAGCTCGAACTGCTGAACAGAATTACACCAAATTTGGCAAAAAGGTAGCCCTTGGTTCAGAAAGAGCCCTTTTTTTAAATGGTGTAAATTCGTTCAGTAGTTGCTGAGAAAATCAAAAAATAAAAGTTTCGATATCTAGAGGCACGGAGGATCCGTGGACCCTCCCGACCACGAGCTTTATTCTAATTGGCTGTCAACACTCCAAACCAGGAAGTGTTGGCAGCCATCTTGTGACTCGGTAGAACCGAGTCACAAGAAAACAGTAGAAAAAACGTTAAAAAACAAGAAAAGGGGGCAGCGTAGAAACACCCTGACCCCCTAGGGCTGCTCAGGGGGTCCCACAAGGACCCCCAGGGCCAAAAAAAGCATTTTTTTTCAAAAGAAATCGGCAAAATTCGCGTAGGATCCGCGAATCCTGCCGTGAAAATAAAAAAAACGAAGCGCGGGCTTCCGCGCTTCGTTAATATTTAGCCCCCGGGTGGGCCAAGTCCCGGGGGCATGCAAAATTGTAATTGTGGGGGCCCAGAGGGTGTCCCCGCAGCCCCGGGGACCGCCACCCCCCGGGGCTTTTGTTGAATATTTGTGGGGGGCACACGGCCCCCACGCAGCCCCGGGGACCGCCACCCCCCGGGGCTTGTTTTTATAATGTGTGGGGGGCTTCCAAGGCCCCCCAAACCCCGGGGACCGCCACCCCCTGGGGCTTTTGTTTAATATTTGCGGGGGGCACACGGCCCCCCCGCAGCCCCGGGGACCGCCACCTCCCTGGGGCACTAACTATGTAAATTTGGGGGTCCGTTACGGACCCCCGAGCCCCGGGGACCACCTCCTCCCCGGGGCTTTCAAACTGAAGGAAGGGGGGCCGCGCGGCCCCCCTCCTGGAGCCCGTGATGGCCCTGGGGACCGCCACACCCCAGGGCCGGCTCCTGCAGTCTCCTGGGGTTCCCACCCCCGGGACACTGCTGTTTGCTATGGCAGGGCGGGAGCCTCGCGGCTCCTGCCCAGTCATAGCAAACTGTGGTTTGGGTTTTGGAAGAGAGGCAGGAAACCTGCTCTCTTCCAAAATCCAAACCACATTAGCTTCCACACGGGGAGCTGCATGTTAGCAGTTCCCCGTGTGGAAAAGCAATGCCGGCTCCTGCACGACGCGGGGAGCCGGCGGGACAGTGGGGGCATTGGGGCTCCCCCCACGGTCCCCAACAAAGAGGCCAGGCCCCGAGGGATGGGGTCCCCGGGGCCAGGAGTGGCCTGAGAGGGGGGCCACGCGTCCCCCTCCCCATAATAATAACATTTAAAAAAATTAAAAACATGCAAAGGCCGGCTCCGGGGGATGGGGTCCCCAGGGCCATAAATGGCCTGAGGAGGGGGGCCACGCAGCCCCCCTCCAATTTAAAAAAATAAACACTGGCCATGCCCTGGGGGATTTTTGAAAAGAATAGAAAAAATAGGGGTCAGACCCTGGGGGATGGGGTCCCCAGGGCCCATAAAATAGGAAAGGAAGGGGGGCCACACAGCCCCCCTTCTAAAAAAAAAAAAAAAGCCGGCATCGCACCGAGGCCCCGCCCCCTCCCAGCAACACTCTGCAAACGCGCCCTGTGGCGCGTTTTAAGTTGGGGAATGAATTCCTCTTTAATCCTGAGGGTCCCTGGGGGCCAACTAGCCCACCAGGTACCTCCAGTAAGCGCCACAGGGCTGCCTTGCAGAGAGGTGGTCCAGGCCACGCCCCTTTTTACACCTCTCTGCAACGCGCCCTGTGGCGCGTTTTAAGTTGGGGAATGAATTCCTCTTTAATCCTGAGGGTCCCTGGGGGCCAACTAGCCCACCAGGTACCTCCAATAAGCGCCACAGAGCTGCGTTGCAGAGAGGTGTAAAAAGGGGCGTGGCCTCGGACCACCTCTCTGCAACGCAGACCTGTGGCGCTTACTGGAAGTACCTGGTGGGCTAGTTGGGCCCCAGGGACCCTCAGGATTCAAGGTGACCTAATCCCCCAACTTAAAACGCGCCACGGGGCGCGTTTGCACAGTGGTGAAGGGAGGGGGCGGGGCCTCAGGTGACATGTGTGCAAACACGCCCTGTGGCGCGTTTTAAGTTGGGGAATTAATTCCCCTTGAATCCTGAGGGACCCTGGGGACCAACTAGCCCACCAGGTACCTCCAGTAAGCACCACAGGCCTGCCTTGCAGAGAGGTGGTCCGAGGCCACGCCCCTTTTTACACCTCTCTGCAACGCAGCTCTGTGGCACTTACTGGAGGTACCTGGTGGGCTAGTTGGACTCCAGGGACCCTCATAATTTAAGGGGACTTAATCTCCCAACTTAAAACATGCCACTGGGCGTGTTTGCACAATTGTCACATCAGGCCCCACCCCCTCACCACTGTGCAAACGGGCCCTCTGGCGCGTTGTAAGTTGGGGGATTAAGTCCCCTTGAATCCTGAGGGTCCCTTGTGTCCAACTAGCCCACCAGGTACCTCCAGTAAGCGCCACAGAGCTGCGTTGCAGAGAGGTGTAAAAAGGGGAGTGGCCTTGGACCACCTCTCTGCAACGCAGCTCTGTGGCGCTTACTGGAAGTACCTGGTGGGCTAGTTGGCCCCCAGGGACCCTCAGGATTCAAGGGGAATTAATCTCCCAACTTAAAACCCGCCAGAGGGCGCGTTTGCACAGTGGTGAAGGGAGGGGGCGGGCCTGATGTGACATGTGTGTACTTATCCAATCACTCCGCCAAAACCCAAGCACTTATAAATTCACCATGCACTCTCCTTGCATTACTCTAATCATCCAGTCAGTACCCATGCACTCATGCAATGACCCATGCACTGCTACAATACCCAGAGCACTACTGATGCAGTCCAGCCATCGCCCTGTCACTACCCATGCACTCCTCCAATCACCCAGCGAGCACCATGTACTTATCCAATCACTCCGCCAAAACCCAAGCACTTATAAATTCACCATGCACTCTCCTTGCATTACTCTAATCATCCAGTCAGTACCCATGCACTCATGCAATGACCCAGGCACCAACACATGCACTGCTACAATCCCCTGAGCACTACTGATGCAGCCGAGCCATCTCTTTGTCACTACCCATGCACTCCTCCAATCACCCAGCCAGCACCATGTACTTATCCAATCACTCCGCCAAAACCCAAGCACTTATAGATTCACCATGCACTCTCCTTGCAGTACTCTAATCATCCAGTCACTACCCATGTACTTATGCAATGATGCAGGCACTAACACATGCACTGCTACAATACCCTGAGGACTACTGATGCAGTCTAGTCATTTCCTTGTCACTACCCATGCACTCCTCCAATCACCCAACCAGTTCCATGTCCTTATCCAATCACTCCGCCAAAACACAAGCGTTTATAAATTCACCATCCACTCTCTTTGCAGTACTCTAATCATCCAGTCAGTACCCATGTACTCATCCAATGACCCAGGCACTAACTCATGGCAAATGCAGAGGAGGTCATGCTAATCACAGGGGTACCCCAACGCATAGTGTTCCCTAGTGTATGTAGGTGTTTTCACTGTATTCTAAGTGTCTTTTAGCATAGCACTGGCTCTAGGCCTGGTTAGTCAGAGTCAGTTACCACCAGTACCCGTCAGCAAAAAGTTGGGGGCACAGGAGGACTTTCTGCTCCTCTGTTGGTTCTTTCTGCACATCTCTTGCTTCTTCTTGCACTTTTCTTCGTCTTTCTGGACTTCTGTTGCCTCTTTCTGCATTTGTTTTGCTTCTTTGTGCGCTTTTCTTCCTATTTCTTCACATGTCCTACCTTTGTAGGCATAGTTAGAAATTAGCATTTAAAAAACCTTTGAAATTCACTGAAAAACCTTAGGTTTCAGGGACATTATAGTTAGAAATTAGCATTTAAAAAACCTTAGAAATTCACAGAAAAAAACACAGGTTTCAGGGACGTTATAGTTAGTTGGACATTTCACTCGTACAAAACCAGAGAAATTCCCCCGTTATAGTTAGTTCAGCTAACTATAACTCGCGCCCCCTCAATGCACTGCTGATGACGTCACATATTACATCATTCATGACATGGTCAGTGACAGCCTCTGAAGAGAATCATATGGTGATTCGAAACGCGTCAGGCAATACCACTATGGAGCGGCTCCTGCGGGCGGTTCCCCGTCCTTACCTACACATGAATCAAGTTGTTGCTCGAGTGCTACTTACAGGTGGACAACCTTGGAGCAGTGATTTTAATGTGGCAGTCCAGCCGCGGAGTGTGCACCACCCCGTAAGATTGGGGGCCACGAAAGTGGAACAGCAGCTGTATACAGGATCGTGGACGGGCCCACCTGTGGGGTCCATACAGGACTTGATTATGTGCCCCCGCACTACACTTCCCAGAAGGCACAGTTTCATTCGAGCCTCCCATTGGGGGTGTGTCAGAAGTGGGTCAGCGGTTGCGCACTCCGTTCCATTAAAGCCTCTGAAGAGAATCATATGGTGATTCGAAACGCGTCAGGCAATACCACTATGGAGCGGCTCCTGCGGGCGGTTCCCCGTCCTTACATACACATGAATCAAGCTGTTGCTCGAGTGCTACTTACAGGTGGACAACCTTGGAGCAGTGATATATGTATATATATATTCACTGAAAAAACCATAGGTTTCAGGCACGTTATAGTTAGAAATTAGCATTTAAAAAACCTTTGAAATTCACTGAAAAAACCATAGGTTTTAGGGACAGTTATAGTTAGTTGGACATTGCACTCGTACAAAACCCGTGAAATTCCCCGTTATAGTTAGTTCAGCTAACTATAACTCGCGCCTCGCAATTCACTGCTGATGACGTCACATATTACATCACTCATGACATGGTCAGTGACATCACTGATGACATCACTGATGACATCTCAAATGACATCACTGATGACATCATCTAGTGACTGTGTTTCTGTAAAGTTTAAATATTTTTAATGTATATAGGGAAAGGCGTATTGAGGAATGAGTGGGTGTATAAGTGTCTGTATGGATGATTTAGTAGGTGCGTGACTAACTGTATAAGTGAGTGATTAAACGTATCTTACTGAATGCATGGGTTAGTGACTAAACTGGGTGAATGTCTGTATCCGTCTGTCTGTTGCTGTGTAAGTGGCTGCATGGGTTTGTGAATAGCTACATGAGTGTCTATATGAGTTATTGATTCGTTGTCTGAGTATCTGTATGGGTGCCTGAGTGTTTGTGTGGGTGGGGTGTGTGCGACTCTGTACATAGATGTGTGAGTGGGTGATTCACTGGGTGCATGATTTGAAGAGTGCGTCTGTGATGGACTGCTTGGATGGGTGAGTGTGTGTATGGGTGTGTTAGTGAGTGAATGTATATCTCAGTGGTACATGTGTGAGTAACTACATATGTAAAAGGCAGTATATATGTGTGTTAGAGTATTTAAAAGGCTATAAGTGAGAGTGTGGGATTGTGAGAGTGGCTGTATGGATGCGTGTGTGCTTGTATCAGTTATTGTATAAGAGCGTAAGAATGTGCTAGTATTTGTATGACTAAGTGAGCTGGTGTGTGTATAACTCTATAGGTGAGTAAATGGGTGTGTGATTAATTTTTTGCATGACTGACTAGGTGTGTGAGTACCTCTATGGATGAGTGGCGGTGTGTGAGTGTTTATATAGGTGTATGAGTGCATATGATAGTCCTGTACTGAGTTACTGTAAGTATGAGTGACTGGACGGGTGAGTGAGTAGATGTGTGTGTGTAGACCTTAGAATCAGTGAGTGGGTATATAGTTATTGGTATTGGAGTGTGTATGGTTTTGCGAATGGCAGTCTGTAAATAAGAGTGGGTGTATCAAAAGTTATATTAGGGTGTGAGAAGATGCATGAAATTATCACATGGATGATGTCATCAGTGATGTCATTTGAGATGTCATCAGTGATGTCATCAGTGATGTCACTGACCATGTCATGAGTGATGTAATATGTGACGTCATCAGCAGTGAATTGCGGGGCGCGAGTTATAGTTAGCTGAACTAACTATAACGGGGAATTTCACGGGTTTTGTACGAGTGCAATGTCCAACTAACTATAACTGTCCCTAAAACCTATGGTTTTTTCAGTGAATTTCAAAGGTTTTTAAATGCTAATTTCTAACTATAATGTGCCTGAAACCTATGGTTTTTTCAGTGAATTTGTAAGGTTTTTTAAATGCTAATTTCTAACTATAACGTGCCTGAAACCTATGGTTTTTTTCAGTGAATTTCAAAGGTTTTGTAAATGACAATTTTTTAATTGTATTAATTGTTATATTTATTTTTTTGATACTGATTTACTACATTTTTTAAAACTATTTATTTTTTAAATTACATTGTAATTACATTATACATTACATTACAAAATATACTTTCTCAGAATGAATTACTTTAGTTTAAATACTTTGCACATAGGCAATAGACTTTTAAGTACAGTAGTTACAGTTGTTGCAATGGGCAACACATTTTCAAACACAATGCAACATTGAGCTCAATGTGAATTTCTAGTTAAATGCAATTAGTTACTTTATGGATTACTTTTCTAACCACAGGACTGGATCCTAGATTCAGTCCTGGGACATCTCCTGTAAACAGTTGAGTAAAAGCGTTTTGGTTACAGTCGTGATTTTTAAGGAATATTATTGTACTTTAAAAGTTGACACTTAGAAACTTTTTCACATAGAATCACCAATGTTATCCTATGGGAGGAAATTCACTTAGCAGGTAAGTAGTGTTATCGTTACTTTTTCTTACTCAGTGGTGGATCCTGGATCCAGCACTGGTGCATCTCCTGTAAACAGTTGAAAGAATGCGTTTAAGTCATACAGGCGATTTTTAAGGAATATTTGTAGTTTGTGAAAATCGACACTTTGAAACTTTTCTGCTGAAAACCAGACAATGGATTCCTACGGAAGGAAATACAAGTTACTGGTAAGTACGGTTAGAATTACTTTTCAGGGTCAGTGCTGGGCTAAAAGATGCAGCACTGGGTTCTCTCCTGATAACAGGTTAGTAAATCGGAATTCATAGTTCGGCTGATTTTAGAGAAATATTATAAAGTTCCAAAACTCCACACTTAGAAGAATTTCCAAGTGAAACCAGTCAATGTTAGCCTATGGAAGGAAATTCAAGTTACTGGTAAGTATGGTTAGAATTACTTTTCAAGGTCAGTGCTGGGCTAAAAGATGCAGCACTGGGTTCTCTCCTGATAACAGGTGAGTAAATCGGAATTCGTAGTTCGGCTGATTTTAGAGGAATATTATAAAGTTCCAAAACTCCACACTTAGAAGAATTTCCAAGAGAAACCAGTCAATGTTAGCCTATGGAAGGAAATTCAAGTTACTGGTAAGTACGGTTAAAATTACTTTTCAGGATCAGTACTGGGCTCAAAGATGCAGCGCTGAGGTCTCTCCTGATAACAGGTGAGTAAATCGGAATTCGTAGTTCGGTTGATTTTAGAGGAATATTTGCACAATGGTGAAGGAAGGGGGTGGGGCCTGAGGTGACATGTCTGCAAACACGCCCTGTGGCGCGTTTTAAGTTGGAGTATTAATTCCTCCTCAATCCTGAGGGTTCCTAGGGGCCAACTAGCCCACCAGGAACCTCCAGTATGCGCCAAGGGCTGCGTTGCAGAGAGGTGTACAGAGGCCACGCCCCTTTTACAACACTCTGCAACGCAGCTCCGTGGCGCTTACTGGAGGTACCTGGTGGGCTAGTTGGCCCCAGAGACCCTCAGGATTGAAGAGGATTTAATTCCCCATCTTAAAATGCGCCACGGGGCCTGTTTGCACACATGTCACATGAAGCCCCGCCCTCTCCCTTCACCACTGTGCAAACGCGCCCGTGGCGCATTTTAAGTTGGGGGATTAAGTCCCCTTGAATCCTGAGGGTCCCTGGAGTCCAACTAGCCCACCATGTACCTCCAAAAAGCGCCACAGAGCTGCGTTGCAGAGAGGTGTAAAAGGGGCGTGGCCTCTGTACACCTCTCTGCAACGCAGCCCCTAGCGCATACTGGAGGTTCCTGGTGGGCTAGTTGGCCCCAGGGACCCCCAGTATTCAAGGGAAATCATTCCCCATCTGCAAACGCGCCAGGGGACGCGTTTGCTGACTGCTGCAGGGTGGGGGCGGGGCCTCATGCACGATGCCGGTCTTTTTTTAAAAAAAAAATTGTATGGGAGGGGGGCTGCGTGGCCCCCCCTTCCCTTGGCCTCTTTTGGCTCCGGGGACCCCATCCCCCGGGGCATGAGGATTTTCATTTTTTTTAAAAATTAAAGTAAAACGGGAAGGGGCCGCGTGGCCCCCTTCCCTGGGCCTATATTGGCCCCGGGGACCCCATCCCCGGGGCATGCCCTCTTTTTTAATTTGTTAATATTTGGAGGGGGCTGCGTGGCCCCCTCCTCAGGCCATTTAAGGCCCCGGGAACCCCATCCCCCGGGGCCGGCCTTTCCTTTTTTTTTCAAAATTATTATTTTTGTTTTTGGGGAGGGGGCTGCGTGGCCCCCTCCTGGGCCACTACTTGCCCCGGGGACCCCATCCCCCGGGCTGGCCCTCTCCGTTGGGGACTGTGGGGGGTCCCCAATCCCCCACAGTCCCGCCGGCTCCCAGCGTCCCTTGGGAGCCGGCATTGCTTTTCCACATGGGGAGCTGCTAACATGCAGCTCCCCGTGTGGAAAAGCAATTGCTTTGGATATTGGAAGCGAGAGCAGGTTTCCTGCTCTCTCTTCCAATATCCAAAGCAGTTTGCTATGACAGGACGGGAGCCGCGAGGCTCCGTCCTGTCATAGCAACTACAGTGTCCCAGTGTCCCGGGGGTAGGCACCCCGGGACACTGCAGGAGCCGGCCCTGGTCCCCAGGGCCATCAAGGGCTCCAGGAGGGGGGCCGCGTGGCCCCCCTCCCTTGAATTGCACAGCCCCGGGGAGGTGGTGGTCCCCGGGGCTCTGGGGGTCCGTAACGGACCCCCACATTTATTTTCTATGTGCCCCGGGGAGGTGGTGGTCCCCGGGGCGTGTGGGGGGGCTGGAGCCCCCCCACACGTTATTTAAAATTTTAAAAAGAAGCCCCGGGGGGTGGCGGTCCCCAGGGCTGCGGGAGGGCAGGAGAGCCCTCCCGCACCATTTTTTTATTAAGCCCCGGGGGTGGCGGTCCCCGGGGCTTGGGGGGCCTTAGAGGCCCCCCATATAAACAATAAACCCACCCCCCATGCCCCCGGGACTTGGGCCACCCGGGGGCAAATTTGCATCGAAGCGCGGGAGACCGCGCTTTGATTTTTTTTTACAGGATCCGCTCACCCTGAGCGCATCCTGCCGATTTTTTAAAAAAAATACTTTTTTCTGCCGAGGGGTCCTTGTGGGACCCCTGAGCAGACCTAGGGGGTCAGGGTGTTTCTACCCTGCCCCCTTTGTGCGTTTTGCGCACTTGTTTCTGTCCCTCGGTTCTACCGAGGGACAAAATGGCTGCCAACACTTCCTGATTTGGAGTGTTGACAGCCAATTAGCATGCAGCTCGTGATCGGGAGGGTGCGCGAATCCGACGCGGCCATAGATATATATGTGATTTTCATTTTGATTTTCACAGGAACTACTGAACGGATTTACACCATTTAACAAAAGGGTTCTTTCTGAACCAAGAACTACCTCTTTGCCAAATTTGGTGTAATTCCGTTCAGCAGTCGAGCTGTAGCCGTGTCTAAAGTTTCCTATGGGAAAATGAATGGGGAAAACACGTTTTGGGACCCCCCTTTTTCTCGGCCCCCGCTTGACGAATCACCCGAAACTTTCAGGGTAGGAGCGGACCGGAGCGGGCCATAAAGTTTGAAAATTTCGCGAAGATTCGTCAACCAACGCAAGAGTTATTTCAAATAGAATGTCGTGGATTTCCTATGGAAAATAGGTCCTAACTATACTATCTACTGGCGACCTCCAGTAGATAATATATATTATCTACTGGCGGTCGCCAGTAGATAGTTATAGTTAGGACCTATTTTCCATAGGAAATCCACGACATTCTATTTTAAATAACTCTTGCGTCGGTTGACGAATCTTCGCGAAATTCTCAAACTTTATGGCCCGCTCCGGTCCGCTCCTACCCTGAAAGTCTCAGGGTGATTCGTCAAGCGGGGCCGAGAAAAAGGGGTCCCAAAACGTGTTTCCCCATTCATTTTCCCATAGGAAACGTTAGACACGGCTACAGCCCGACTGCTGAACGGAATTACACCAAATTTGGCAAAGAGTAGTTCTTGGTTCAGAAAGAACCCTTTTGTTAAATGGTGTAAATCCGTTCAGTAGTTGCGGAGAAATTAAAAGAATAAGAGTCAAAAATCAATTTCCCATAGGAAACTTTATGCAAGGCTACAGCCCGAACTGCTGAACGGAATTACACCAAATTTGGCAAAGAGGTAGTTCTTGGGTCAAAAAGAACCCTTTTGTTAAATGGTGTAAATCCGTTCAGTAGTTGCTGAGAAAATCAAAAGTAAAAACACATATATATCTGGGCGGAGCCTAACCACACATGTCATCGTGAGATCTGATTGGCTGTCAGCACTTCATCCTGGAATTGCTGGCAGCCATCTTGGGAACAATATAAATGATAGTACCCCATTGAAATGCATTGTAGTGAATCGAAGATTTTGAGGGTTACCAAAAGGAGAACTATAAAGGGTGATAACAGACTTTAGTTACATTAGAATTCATTTGTTGATGGTACCATACTAATTTCAGGAATTGTGGTGTGTTCTAAGGTGATTTTACCCTGTGAAAAACCTTCTGCTGGGATATCATGAATCATGTTTGAGAGAAAACTATTTTCACATGCTTGTCCCATACAGTTTTGGAAGGTGCCCCAGAAGCTAAAATGAGAGCATATTTTCTGTAAATTCACATTATCTTTCTCAGTCATGTGAGAATGAAGTCTGACATTCTCAGTAAAACATGTACATCCAACAAGGGCAGAGACTGTCAGTTGATTCCTTTGTGTTCTACTGCAGCTTCCCAGAGTGTTCTAAAGAACAACTAGAGCGCTAACAGTCTTACTTATGACAAAAGTATGGCACACCTGAAGCCATCTTGATTGGAATAAACTGGTAACACTTAAAACATTTAATTTAAAAAGGAACAAAATGATGGGGTTCATCTTGTCATAGAAATTATGGTTAGTGCTGTAGAAAGAAAAATTAGGACATGTTTCAAGTGTGATCTCAAATATCTTCCTGTTATATTTCAACAGGAGCAGCCTGTCAGTTGATGCCTTTGTGTTCTACTGCAGCTTCCCAGAGTGTTCTAAAGAACAACTAGAGCGCTAACTGTCTTACTTATGACAAAAGTATGGCACACCAGAAGCCATCTTGATTGGAATAAACTGGTAACACTTAAAACATTTAATTTAAAAAGGAACAAAATTATGGGGTTCATTTTGTCATAGAAATTATGGTTAGTGCTGTAGAAAGAAAAATTAGGACATGTTTCAAGTGTGATCTCAAATATCTTCCTGTTATATTTCAACAGGAGCAGCCTGTCAGTTGATGCCTTTGTGTTCTACTGCAGCTTCCCAGAGTGTTCTAAAGAACAACTAGAGCGCTAACAGTCTTACTTATGACAAAAGTATGGCACACCTGAAGCCATCTTGATTGGAATAAACTGGTAACACTTAAAACATTTAATTTAAAAAGGAACAAAATGAGGGGTTCATTTTGCCATAGAAATTATGGTTAGTGCTGCAAAAAGAAAATTTAGTGCATGTTTTAAGTGAGATCTCAAATCCTCTTCTATTTCATTAGAAAATTCTGACATGCAGACTGAAACAATCACTTTCAATACCAGCAGTAGACTTCCAGTTAACTCCTTGGTGAGCAGTAGCTTTACTACAGTGATCTAATGAACAACTAGAGTAATAACATTCTGAATTTATGGCAAATGTGTGACACATCTGAATGCCTTCTTGATGGAATCAAAGTAAAAAACTGAAAGTATTTCCTACTGAGGAGACTGCAGTAAATGAGGAAATTAGGAAACTTCATAACAAAGAAGTCTTCCAAGATGGCCACCAGTGAAAAAAGAGCCCAAATGTAGCACAAATATTACCCAGATGTAGCCCACATATAGCCCAATGACAAAAGTATGCAAAACACTTTTTATTTTTAGTTTTTGCAGTTTTATGTAGTGCAGACTGGTCAGGTATTGGAGCGTTGCATCTTAAAACATGACCCCCTACACTACAAAAACACCACTGCACTACCCTAAACCCTAAAACTCTACCCCAGCACGACCCCCTACACTACACAAGCACCACTGCACTATCCTAAACCCTAAAACACTACCCCAGCATGACCCCTACACTACACAAACACCACTGCACTACCCTAAACCCTAAAACACTACCCCAACACCACTGCACTAACCTAAATCCTAAAACACTACCCCCAGCACGACCCCCTACACTACCCAAACACCACTGCACTACCCTAAAACATGACCCCCTACACTACACAAACACCACTGCACTACCCTAAACCCTAAAACACTACCCCCAGCACGACCCCCTACACTACACAAGCACCACTGCACTACCCTAAACCCTAAAACACTGCCCCAGCACGACCCCTACACTACACAAACACCACTGCACTACCTTAAACCCTAAAACACTACCCCCAGCACGACCCCCTACACTGCCCGAACACCACTGCACTGCTCTAAACCCTGAAACACATACCCTAGCACGACCCCCTACACTGCCTGAACACCACTGCACTGCCCTAAACTCTGAAACACAGCCCCCAGCAAGACCTCCTACACTGCCCGAACACCACTGCACTGCCCTAAACCCTGAAACATCACCCCCAGCAAGACCCCCTACACTGCCCGAACACCACTGCCCTAAACCCTGAAACACCACCCCCAGCACGACCCACTACACTGCCCGAACACTACTGCACTGCCCTAAACCCTGAAACACCATCCCCAGCACGACCCCCTACACTCTTATACAATCACTGATACAAGTACACACTCATCCATACAGCCACTCTCACAATCACACACTCTCACTTATAGCCATTTATATACTCCAACAAACATATATACTGCCTTTCACATATGTAGTTACTCACACATGTACCACTGGGACATACATTCACTCACTAACACACTCTTACACACACTTACCCACCCATACAGTCTATCACAGATGCACTCTTGAAACCATCCACCCAGTGAATCACCCAGTCACACATCTATGCACAGAGTCGCACACACCCCACCCACACAAACACTCAGGCACCCATACAGATTCTCAGACAACCAATAAATAACTCGTATAGACACTCATGTAGCTATTCACAAACCCATGCAGCCACTTACACAGCAACAGACAGACGGATACAGACATTCACCCAGTTTAGTCACTAACCCATGCATTCAGTAAGATACGTTTAATCACTCACTTACAGAGTCAGTCACGCACCTACTAAATCATCCATTCAGACACTTATACACCCACTCATTCTTCAATACGCCTTTCCCTATATATATTAAACATTTTTAAACTTTACAGAAACACACACTCACTGGATGATGTCATCAGTAATGTCATTTGAGATGTCATCAGTGATGTCATCAGTGATGTCACTGACCATGTCATGAGTGATGTAATATGTGACATCATCAGCAGTGCATTGCGGGGGCGCGAGTTATAGTTAGCTGAACTAACTATAACGGGGGAATTTCACGGGTTTTGTACGAGTGCAATGTCCAACTAACTATAACTGTCCCTAAAACCTATGGTTTTTTCAGTGAATTTGATTCAGTCCTGGGACATCTCCTGTAAACAGTTGAGTAAAAGTGTTTTGGTTACAGTAGTGATTTTTAAGGAATATTATTGTATTTTAAAGGTTGACACTTAGAAACTTTTTCACATAGAATCACCAATGTTATCCTATGGGAGGAAATTCACTTAGCAGGTAAGTAGTGTTATCGTGACTTTTTCTCACTCAGTGGTGGATCCTGGATCCAGCACTGGTGCATCTCCTGTAAACAATTGAAAGAATGCGTTTAAGTCATACAGGCGATTTTTAAGGAATATTTGTAGTTTGTGAAAATCGACACAAACTTTTCTGCTGAAAACCAGACAATGGATTCCTATGGAAGGAAATACAAGTTACTGGTAAGTACGGTTAAAATTACTTTTCAGGGTCAGTGCTGGGCTAAAAGATGCAGCACTGGGTTCTCTCCTGATAACAGGTGAGTAAATCGGAATTCGTATTTCGGCTGATTTTAGAGGAATATTTGTATGTTTCAAAAATCGACACTTAGAAACTTTTTCAGCAAAAAGCAGGCAATGATATCCTATGGAAGGAAATTCAAGTTACTGGTAAGTACGGTTAAAATTACTTTTCAGGATCAGTACTGGGCTGAAAGATGCAGCACTGAGGTCTCTCCTGATAACAGGTGAGTAAATCGGAATTCGTATTTCGGCTGATTTTAGAGGAATATTTGTATGTTTCAAAAATCGACACTTAGAAACTTTTTCAGCAAAAAGCAGGCAATGATATCCTATGGAAGGAAATTCAAGTTACTGGTAAGTACGGTTAAAATTACTTTTCAGGACCAGTACTGGGCTGAAAGATGCAGCAATGAGGTCTCTCCTGATAACAGGTGAGTAAATCGAAATTCGTATTTCGGCTGATTTTAGAGGAATATTTGCATGTTTCAAAAATCGACACAGAAACTTTTTCAGCAAAAAGCAGGCAATGATATCCTATGGAAGGAAATTCAAGTTACTGGTAAGTACGGTTAAAATTACTTTTCAGGATCAGTACTGGGCTGAAAGATGCAGCACTGAGGTCTCTCCTGATAACAGGTGAGTAAATCGGAATTCGTATTTCGGCTGTCATTTGAGATGTCATCAGTGATGTCATCAGTGATGTCACTGACCATGTCATGAGTGATGTAATATGTGACGTCATCAGCAGTGAATTGCGGGGGCGCGAGTTATAGTTAGCTGAACTAACTATAACGGGGGAATTTCACGGGTTTTGTACGAGTGCAATGTCCAACTAACTATAACTGTCCCTAAAACCTATGGTTTTTTCAGTGAATTTCAAAGGTTTTTTAAATGCTAATTTCTAACTATAACGTGTCTGAAACCTATGGTTTTTTCAGTGAATTTCAAAGGTTTTTTAAATGCTAATTTCTAACTATAACTGTCCCTAAAACCTATGTTTTTTTCAGTGAATTTCAAAGGTTTTTTAAATGCTAATTTCTAACTATAACTGTCCCTAAAACCTATGGTTTTTTCAGTGAATTTCAAAGGTTTTTTAAATGCTAATTCCTAACTATAACATGTCTGAAACCTATGTTTTTTTCAGTGAATTTCAAAGGTTTTGTAAATGACAATTTTTAAATGTATTAATTGTTATATTTATTTTTTGGATACTGATTTACTACATTTTTTAAAACTATTTATTTTTAGATATTTTATTTTTTAAATTACATTGTAATTACATTATACATTACATTACAAAATATACTTTCTCAGAATGAATTACTTTAGTTTAAATAGTTTGCAAATAGGCAATAGAGTTTTAAGTACAGTTGTTACAGTTGTTGCAATGGGCAACACAATTTCAAACACAATGCAACATTGACCTCAATGTGAATTTCTAGTTAAATGCAATTAGTTACTTTATGGATTACTTTTCTAACCACAGGACTGGATCCTAGATTCAGTCCTGGGACATCTCCTGTAAACAGTTGAGTAAAAGCGTTTTGGTTACAGTAGTGATTTTTAAGGAATATTATTGTATTTTAAAAGTTGACACTTAGAAACTTTTTCACATAGAATCACCTATGTTATCCTATGGGAGGAAATTCACTTAGCAGGTAAGTAGTGTTATCGTTACTTTTTCTTACTCAGTGTTGGATCCTGGATCCAGCACTGGTGCATCTCCTGTAAACAGTTGAAAGAATGCGTTTAAGTCATACAGGCGATTTTTAAGGAATATTTGTAGTTTGAGAAAATCGACACTTTGAAACTTTTCTGCTGAAAACCAGACAATGGATTCCTATGGAAGGAAATATAAGTTACTGGTAAGTACGGTTAGAATTACTTTTCAGGGTCAGTGCTGGGCTAAAAGATGCAGCACTGGGTTCTCTCCTGATAACAGGTGAGTAAATCGGAATTCGTAGTTCGGTTGATTTTATAGGAATATTATAAAGTTCCAAAACTCCACACTTAGAAGAATTTCCAAGTGAAACCAGTCAATGTTAGCCTATGGAAGGAAATTCAAGTTGCTGGTAAGTACGGTTAAAATTACTTTTCAGGATTAGTACTGGGCTGAAAGATGCAGCACTGAGGTCTCTCCTGATAACAGGTGAGTAAATCGGAATTCGTATTTCGGCTGATTTTAGAGGAATATTTGTATGTTTCAACAATCGACACTTAGAAACTTTTTCAGCAAAAAGCAGGCAATGATATCCTATGGAAGGAAATTCAAGTTACTGGTAAGTACGGTTAAAATTACTTTTCAGGATCAGTACTGGGCTGAAAGATGCAGCACTGAGGTCTCTCCTGATAACAGGTGAGTAAATCGGAATTCGTATTTCGGCTGATTTTATAGGAATATTATAAAGTTCCAAAACTCCACACTTAGAAGAATTTCCAAGTGAAACCAGTCAATGATATCCTATGGAAGGAAATTCAAGTTACTGGTAAGTACGGTTAAAATTACTTTTCAGGATCAGTACTGGGCTCAAAGGTGCAGCACTGAGGTCTCTCCTGATAACAGGTGAGTAAATCGGAATTCGTAGTTCGGCTGATTTTAGAGGAATATTTGCACAATGGTGAAGGAAGGGGGTGGGGCCTGAGGTGACATGTCTGCAAACACACCCAGTGGCGCGTTTTAAGTTGGAGAATTAATTCCTCCTCAATCCCGAGGGTCCCTAGGGGCCAACTAGCCCACCAGATACCTCCAGTATGCGCCAGAGAGCTGCGTTGCAAAGAGGTGTTCAGAGGCCACGCCCCTTTTTACAACACTCTGCAACGCAGCTCCGTGGCGCGTACTGGAGGTACCTGGTGGGCTAGTTGGCCCCCAGGGACCCTCAGGATTGAAGGGGATTTAATCCCCCATCTTAAAACGCGCCACGGGGCCTGTTTGCACACATGTCACCTGAAGCCCCGCCCCTCCCTTCACCACTGTGCAAACGCGCCCCGTGGCGCGTTTTAAGTTGGGGGATTAAGTCCCCTTGAATCCTGAGGGTCCCTGGGGGCCAACTAGCTCACCATGTACCTCCAAAAAGCGCCACAGAGCTGCGTTGCAGAGAGGTGTAAAAGGGGCGTGGCCTCTGTACACCTCTCTGCAACGCAGCCCCTGGCGCATACTGGAGGTTCCTGGTGGGCTAGTTGGCCCCTAAGGACCCCAGTATTCAAGGGGAATTCGTTCCCCATCTGCAAACGCGCCAGGGGGCGCGTTTGCAGAGTGCTCCAAGGAGGGGGCGTGGCCTCCGGCGCGATGCCGGTATTTTTTTTAATTTGTTTTTTAAGAAGGGGGCTGTGTGGCCCCCCTTCTTTTTCTAATTTTTTACCCTGGGGACCCCATCCCCCAGGGCCTGCCCCCTAATATTTTGTTTTAATTTTAAAAATTTTTGAAGGGGGCCGCGTGGTTCCCCTCCCCAGGCCTTAATCGGCCCCGGGGACCCCATCCCCGGGGCATGGCCTTCTTTTTTTAAACTTATGGAGGGGGCTGCGTTGCCCCCTCCTCAGGCCACTTATGGCCCCGGGGACCCCATCCCCCGGGGCCCGGCCTTTTTAAAAAAAAAAAAATGTTTCACTTTGGGGAGGGGGGCCGCGTGGCCCCCCTCCCGGGCCCCTACTTGCCCCGGGGACCCCATCCCCCGGGGCTGGCCCTCTCTGTTGGGGACTGTGGGGGTGTCCCCAATCCCCCCACACTCCCGCCGGCTCCCCGCGTCCCTTGGGAGCCGGCATTGCTTTTCCACATGGGGAGCTGCTAACATGCAGCTCCCCGTGTGGAAAAGCAATTTGCTTTGGATATTGGAAGCGAGAGCAGGTTTCCCTGCTCTCGCTTCCAATATCCAAAGCAGTTTGCAATGACAGGGTGGGAGCCGCGAGGCTCCCGTCCTGTCATAGCAAACTACAGTGTCCCAGGGGTAGGCACCCCGGGACACTGCAGGAGCCGGCCCTGGGGGGTGGCGGTCCCCAGGGCCATCAAGGGCCCCCTCCCTTGATTTGCACAGCCCCGGGGAGGTGGTGGTCCCCGGGGCTCTTGGGGTCCGTAACGGACCCCCACATTTATTTTCTATGTGCCCCGGGGAGGTGGTGGTCCCCGGGGCGTGTAGGGGGGCTGGAGTCCCCCCACACGTTATTTACAATTTATAAAAGAAGCCCCGGGGGTGGCGGTCCCCGGGGCTGCGGGAGGGCAGGAGAGCCCTCCCGCACCATTTTTTTTAATTAAGCCCCGGGGGGTGGCGGTCCCCGGGGCTTGGGGGGACTTAGAGGCCCCCCATATAAACAATAAACCCAACCTCCGCATGCCCCCGGGACTTGGGCCACCCGGGGGCAAATTTGCATCGAAGCGCGGGAGACCGCGCTTTGATTTTTTTTTTTTTCGCACCCTGAGCGCATCCTGCCGATTTAAACAAAAAAAATGCTTTTTTCTGCCCAGGGGGTCCTTGTGGGACCCCTGAGCAGACCTAGGGGTCAGGGTGTTTCTACCCTGCCCCCCTTTGTGCGTTTTGCGCACTTGTTTCTTTTTTTTTTCTCGGCGGGATTCGCGCACCCTAAGCGCATCCCGCCGATTTAAAAAAAAAAAAATGCTTTTTCTGCCCAGGGGGTCCTTGTGGGACCCCCTGAGCAGACCTAGGGGGTCAGGGTGTTTCTACCCTGCCCCCTTTTTGCGCTTTGCGCACTTGTTTCTCTACCGAGGGACAAAATGGCTGCCAACACTTCCTGATTTGGAGTGTTGACAGCCACTTGACAGCCAATTAGCATGCAGCTCGTGGTCGGGAGGGTACGCGGACCCTACTCGGCCATAGATATATATGTGACTTAACTTTTGATTTTCTCAGGAACTACTGAACGGATTTACACCATTTAACAAAAGGGTTCTTTCTGAACCAAGAACTACCTCTTTGCCAAATATGGTGTAATTCCGTTCAGCAGTTCGGGCTGTAGCCGTGTCTAAAGTTTCCTATGGGAAAATGAATGGGGAAAACACGTTTTGGGACCCCCTTTTTCTCGGCCCCCGCTTGACGAATCACCCTGAGACTTTCAGGGTAGGAGCGGACCGCAGCGGGCCATAAAGTTTGAAAATTTCGCGAAGATTCGTCAACCGACGCAAGAGTTATTTCAAATAGAATGTTGCGGATTTCCTATGGAAAATAGGTCCTAACTATAACTATCTACTGGCGACCGCCAGTAGATAATATATATATATATATATATATATATATATATATATATATATATATATATATATATATTACCTACTGGCAGTCGCCAGTAGGTAGTCATAGTTAGGACCTTGTTTCTATTCAAAAAGCGTTTTTCTTTTGCCAATATCTTTGGCACCGTTTGATGAATCTTCGCTAAATTTTCAAAACTAGTGGCCCGCTCCGGTCAGCTCCTGTCTTTAAAGTTTCAGGGTGATTCGTCAAATGGGGGCCGATAAAAAAGGGGGGTCCCTAAACCTGTTTTCCCCATGTTAATTTCCATAGGAATTTTGAAACAGGCTACAGCCCGAACTGAACGGAATTACACCAAATTTGGCAAAAAGGTAGCGCTTGGTTCAGAAAGAGACCTTTTCTTTAAATGATGTAAATCAGTTCAGTAGTTGCTGAGACATTAAAAAAATAAAAATATCAATATCCGAGCACCGAGGAGGAGTCGCGAACCCTCCTGGGCACGAGCTTCACTCTGATTGGCTGTCAACACTCCAAAACACACAAGATGATGGACGGAATGCTGCACATTGGCAAACATTCACCCCCAGTCACAGATCTGGGTTTAATCCATCGTTATTTTGCTTCACCACGCCACCCCAGTTCAGACATAGCCATATGCAAATCAGTCTTGACCCTGTGCCTCATGGGAACAGTCCAGACCGAACTGCTAAGCCATGTCTTCCCTGGACCGGAATCAAGCATCCTAGGACCGGTTTCAGGCTATCAGCCTTCATCAGCCAGGATAGCTTGACTCCAGTGGCGTAGTGAGCAAGGGACCCACGTCTGGGCATACCCTTCCCACTTAGGGCGAAATGCAAAACACACAAGATGATGGACGGAATGCTGCACATTGGCAAACATTCACCCCCAGTCACAGATCTGGGTTTAATCCATCGTTATTTTGCTTCACCACGCCACCCCAGTTCAGACATAGCCATATGCAAATCAGTCTTGACCCTGTGCCTCATGGGAACAGTTCAGACCGAACTGCTAAGCCATGTCTTCCCTGGACCGGAATCAAGCATCCTAGGACCGGTTTCAGGCTATTAGCCTTCATCAGCCAGGATAGCTTGTCTCCAGTGGCGTAGTGAGCACGGGACCCACGTCTGGGCATACCCTTCCCACTTAGGGCGAAAAGCAAAACACACAAGATGATGGACGGAATGCTGCACATTGGCAAACATTCACCCCCAGTCACAGATCTGGGTTTAATCCATCGTTATTTTGCTTCACCACGCCACCCCAGTTCAGACATAGCCATATGCAAATCAGTCTTGACCCTGTGCCTCATGGGAACAGTCCAGACCGAACTGCTAAGCCAATATCCAAAGCAGTTTGCAATGACAGGGTGGGAGCCGCGAGGCTCCCGTCCTGTCATAGCAAACTACAGTGTCCCGGGGGTAGGCACCCCGGGACACTGCAGGAGCCGGCCCTGGGGGGTGGCGGTCCCCAGGGCCATCGAGGGCTCCAGGAGGGGGGCCGCGCGGCCCCCCTCCCTTGATTTGCACAGCCCCGGGGAGGTGGTGGTCCCCGGGGCTCTTGGGGTCCGTAACGGACCCCCACATTTATTTTCTATGTGCCCCGGGGAGGTGGTGGTCCCCGGGGCGTGTGGGGGGGCTGGAGCCCCCCCACACGTTATTTAAAATTTATAAAAGAAGCCCCGGGGGTGGCGGTCCCCGGGGCTGCGGAAGGGCAGGAGAGCCCGCCCGCACCATTTTTTTTAATTAAGCCCCGGGGGTTGGCGGTCCCCGGGGCTTGGGGGGCCTTAGAGGCCCCCCATATAAACAATAAACCCACCCCCCGCATGCCCCCGGGACTTGGGCCACCCGGGGGCAAATTTGCATCGAAGCGCGGGAGACTGCGCTTCGATTTTTTTTTTTTCGGCAGGATCCGCGCACCCTGAGCGCATCCTGCCGATTTAAAAAAAAAAAAAATGCTTTTTCTGCCCAGGGGTCCTTGTGCGACCCCCTGAGCAGACCTAGGGGTCAGGGTGTTTCTACCCTGCCCCCTTTGTGCGTTTTGCGCACTTGTTTCTTTTTTTCTCGGCGGGATTCGCGCACCCTAAGCGCATCCCGCCGATTTAAAAAAAAAAAAATGCTTTTCTGCCCAGGGAGTCCTTGTGGGACCCCTGAGCAGACCTAGGGGTCAGGGTGTTTCTACCCTGCCCCCTTTTGCGCTTTGCGCACTTGTTTCTGTCCCTCGGTTCTACCGAGGGACAAAATGACTGCCAACACTTCCTGATTTGGAGTGTTGACAGCCACTTGACAACCAATTAGCATGCAGCTCGTGGTCGGGAGGGTACGCGGACCCTACTCGGCCATAGATATATATGTGACTTAACTTTTGATTTTCTCAGGAACTACTGAACGGATTTACACCATTTAACAAAAGGGTTCTTTCTGAACCAAGAACTACCTCTTTGCCAAATTTGGTGTAATTCCGTTCAGCAGTCGGGCTGTAGCCGTGTCTAAAGTTTCCTATGGGAAAATGAATGGGGAAAACACGTTTTGGGACCCCCCTTTTCTCGGCCCCGCTTGACGAATCACCCTGAGACTTTCAGGGTAGGAGCGGACCGGAGCGGGCCATAAAGTTTGAAAATTTCGCGAAGATTCGTCAACCGACGCAAGAGTTATTTCAAATAGAATGTTGCGGATTTCCTATGGAAAATAGGTCCTAACTATAATTATCTACTGGCGGTCGCCAGTAGATAGTTATAGTTAGGACCTATTATCCATAGGAAATCCGCGACATTCTATTTGAAATAACGTTGGCGCCGGTTGATGAATCTTCGCGAAAGTTTCCAACTTGTTGGGGCGCTCCGCTCCGCTCCTACCCTGAAAGTCTCGGGTTGATTCGTCAAGCGGGGCCGAGAAAAAGGGGGTCCCAAAACGCGTTTTCCCCATTCATTTTTCCATAGGAACCTTTAGTCGCAGCTACAGCCCGAACTGCTGAACGGAATTACACCAAATTTGGCAAAGAGGTAGCCCTTGGTTCAGACTGGTGCCTTTTGCTTAAATGGTGTAAATCCGTTCAGTAGTTCCTGAGAAATTCACAAGTAAAGTCACATATATATCTATGGCCGAGTAGGGTCCGCGTACCCTCCCGATCACGAGCTGCATGCTAATTGGCTGTCAGCTGGCTGTCAACATTCCGATTCAGGAAGTGTTGGCAGCCATTTTGTCCCTCGGTAGAAAGTGCGCAAAGCGCAAAAAGGGGGCAGGGTAGAAACACCCTGACCCCCTAGGTCTGCTCAGGGGGTCCCACAAGGACCCCCTGGCCAAAAAAAAGCATTTTTTATTTTTTATTTTTAAATCGGCAGGATGCGCTCAGGGTGCGCGGATCCTGCCCAAAAAAAAAAAAATCGAAGCGCGGTCTCCCGCGCTTCGATGTTAATTTGCCCGGTGGGCCAAGTCCCGGAAGCATGGTGGGGGGGGTTAAATTTATGTATGGGGGGCCTCTAAGGGCCCCCCAAGCCCCGGGGACCACCACCCCCCGGGGCTTTAACAAAAAATGGTGCGGGAGGGCTCTTTGCCCTCCCGCTGCCCCGGGGACCGCCACCTCCCCGGGGCACTAAAAAATTAAAAATGGGGGTCCGTTTTGGACCCCCGAAGCCCCGGGGACCACCACCTCCCCGGGGCTTTGAGAATGTGGGGAGGGGGCCGCGCGGCCCCCTCCTGGAGCCAGTGATGGCCCTGGGGACCGCCACCCCCAGGGCCGGCTCCTGCAGTGTCCCGGGGTGCCTACCCCCGGGACACTGCTGTTTGCAATGACAGGACGGGAGCCTCGCGGCTCCCGTCCTGTCATTGCAAACTTGCTTTGGATATTGGAAGCGAGAGAACCTGCTCTCGCTTCCAATATCCAAAGCAAATTGCTTTTCCACATGCCGGCTCGCGCAGGAGGCGGGGAGCCGGCTGGGACTGTGGGGGGATTGGGGACCCCCCCCACAGTCCCCAACCAGAGGCCAGGCCCCGGGGGATGGGGTCCCCGGGGCCATAAGTGGCCAGGGAGGGGGGCCACGCAGCCCCCTCCCCAAATTTTAAAAAAGAAAAAAAGTGTAAGGCCGGCCCCGGGGATGGGGTCCCCGGGGCCTTAAATGGCCTGAGGAGGGGGCCACGCAGCCCCCTCCACATAAAAATAAAAAATCGAGGCCATGCCCCGGGGGATGGGGTCCCTTGGGCCAATACAGGCCCAGGGAAGGGGGCCACGCGGCTCCCTTCCCGTTTTTTTTTTTTAATTTAAAAAAAATAAATAAATGCTCAGGCCCCGGGGATGGGGTCCCCGGGGCCAAAGTGGGCAAGGGAAGGGGGCCACGCAGCCCCCTCCCATTAAAGAAAAAAATAGAAAGAAAAAAACGACCGGCATTGTGCCGGAGGCCCCGCCCCTCCCTGCAGCACTCTGCAAACGCGCCCCTGGCGCGTTTGCAGAGGGGGAACGAATTCCCCTTGAATACTGGGGTCCCTGGGGGCCAACTAGCCCACCAGGATCCTCCAGTATGTGCCAGGGGGCTGCGTTGCAGAGACGTGTACAGAGGCCACTCCCCTTTTTACACCTCTCTGCAACGCAGCTCTGTGGCTTTTTTTGGAGGTATATGGTGGGCTAGTTGGACTCCAGGGACCCTCAGGATTCAAGGGGACTTAATACCCCAACTTAAGACGCGCCACGGGGCGCGTTTGCACAGTGGTGAAGGGAGGGGGCGGGGCTTCAGGTGACATGTATGCAAACAGGCCCCGTGGCGCGTTTTAAGATGGGGAATAAATTCCTTTTCAATCCTGAGGGTCCCTAGGGGCCAACTAGCCCACCAGGTACCTCCAGTAAGCGCCACGAGGTGCGTTGCAGAGTGTTGTAAAAAGGGGCGTGGCCTCTGAACACCTCTCTGCAACGCAGCCCCCTGGCGCATACTGGAGGTACCTGGTGGGCTAGTTGGCCCCTAGGGACCCTCGGGATTGAGGAGGAATTAATTGTCCAACTTAAAACGCGCCACAGGGCGTGTTTGCAGACATGTCACCTTAGGCCCCACCCCTTCCTTCACCATTGTGCAAATATTCCTCTAAAATCAGCCGAACTACGAATTCCGATTTACTCACCTGTTATCAGGAGAGACCTCAGTGCTGCATCTTTGAGCCCAGTACTGATCCTGAAAAGTAATTCTAACCGTACTTACCAGTAACTTGAATTTCCTTCCATAGGATATCATTGCCTGCTTTTTGCTGAAAAAGTTTTTAAGTGTCGATTTTTGAAACATGCAAATATTCCTCTAAAATCAGCCGAAATACGAATTTCGATTTACTCACCTGTTATCAGGAGAGACCTCATTACTGCATCTTTCAGCCCAGTACTGGTCCTGAAAAGTAATTTTAACCGTACTTACCAGTAACTTGAATTTCCTTCCATAGGCTAACATTGAGTGGTTTCACTTGGAAATTCTTCTAAGTGTGGAGTTTTGGAACTTTATAATATTCCTCTAAAATCAGCCGCAATACGAATTCCGATTTACTCACCTGTTATCAGGAGAGACCTCAGTGCTGCATCTTTCAGCCCAGTACTGATCCTGAAAAGTAATTTTAACCGTACTTACCACTAAGTTGAATTTCCTTCCATAGGAATCCATTGTCTGGTTTTCAGCAGAAAAGTTTGTGTCGATTTTCACAAACTACAAATATTCCTTAAAAATCGCATGTGTGACTTAAATGCATTCTTTCAACTGTTTACAGGAGATGCACCAGTGCTGGTTCCAGGATCCACCACTGAGTAAGAAAAAGTAACGATAACACTACTTACCTGCTAAGTGAATTTCCTCCCATAGGATAACATTGGTGATTCTATATGAAAAAGTTTCTAAGTGTCAACTTTTAAAATACAATAATATTCCTTAAAAATCACTACTGTAACCAAAACGCTTTTACTCAACTGTTTACAGGAGATGTCCCAGGACTGAATCTAGGAACCAGTCCTGTGGTTAGAAAAGTAATCCATAAAGTAACTAATTGCATTTAACTAGAAATTCACATTGAGCTCAATGTTGCTTTGTTTTTTAAATTGTGTTGCCCATTGCAACAACTGTAACTACTGTACTTAAAAGTCTATTGCCTAATTGCAAAGTATTTAAACTAAAGTAATTCATTCTGAGAAAGTATATTTTGTAATGTAATGTATAATGTAATTACAATGTAATTTAAAAAATAAAATATCTAAAAATAAATAGTTTAAAAAAATGTTGTAAATCAGTATCAAAAAAATAAATATAACAATTAATACATTTAAAAATTGTCATTTACAAAACCTTTGAAATTCACTGAAAAAACCATAGGTTTCAGACACGTTATAGTTAGGAATTAGCATTTAAAAACCTTTGAAATTCACTGAAAAAACCATAGGTTTCAGACACGTTATAGTTAGGAATTAGCATTTAAAAAACCTTTGAAATTCACTGAAAAAACCATAGGTTTCAGGCACGTTATAGTTAGAAATTAGCATTTAAAAAACCTTAGAAATTCACTGAAAAAACCATAAGGTTTTAGGGACAGTTATAGTTAGTTGGACATTGCACTCGTACAAAACCCGTGAAATTCCCCCGTTATAGTTAGTTCAGGTAACTATAACTCGCGCCCCGCAATGCACTGCTGATGACGTCACATATTACATCACTCATGACATGGTCAGTGACATCACTGATGACATCACTGATGACATCTCAAATGACATCACTGATGACATCATCCATGTGAGAATTTAATGCACCTCCTCACACCCTAATATAACCTTTGATACACCCACTCTAAATTACAGACTGCCATTCTCAAAACCATAGACACTCCAACACCAATAACTACATACCCACTCACTGATTCTTAGGGTCTACACACACACATCCACTCACTCACCCGTACAGTCACTCATACTTATGGTCACTCAGTACAGGACTATCATATGCACTCATACTCCTATATAGACACTCAAACACCGCCACTCATCCATAGAGGTACTCACACACCTAGTCAGTCATGCAAATAATTAAACACACTGCCATTTACTCACCTATACAGTTATACACACACCAGCTCACTTACTCATACAAATACTAGCACATTCTTACGCTCTTATACAATCACTGATACAAGCACACCCTCATCCATACAGTCACTCTCACAATCACACACTCTGCTTATAGCTATTTATATACTCCAACACACATATATACTGCCTTTCACATATGTAGTTACTCACACATATACCACTGGGACATACATTCACTCACTAACACACTCTTACACACACTTACCCACCCATACAGTCTATCACAGATGCACTCTTGAAACCATCCACCCAGTGAATCACCCACTCACACATCTATGCACAGAGTCGCACACACCCCACCCACACAAACACTCAGGCACCCATACAGATACTCAGACAACCAATCAATAACTCATATAGACACTCATGTAGCTATTCACAAACCCATGCACCACTTACACAGCAACAGACAGACGGATACAGACATTCACCCAGTTTAGTCACTAACCCATGCATTCAGTAAGATACGTTTAATCACTCACTTATCGAGTTAGTCACGCACCTACTAAATCATCCATACAGACACTTATACACCCACTCATTCTTCAATACTCCTTTCCCTATATATATTAAAAATATTTAAACTTTACAGAAACACACAGTCACTGGATGATGTCATCAGTGATGTCATTTGAGATGTCATCAGTGATGTCATCAGTGATGTCACTGACCATGTCATGAGTGATGTAATATGTGACGTCATCAGCAGTGCATTGTGGGGCGCGAGTTATAGTTACCTGAACTAACTATAACGGGGGAATTTCACGGGTTTTGTACGAGTGCAATGTCCAACTAACTATAACTGTCCCTAAAACCTTATTGTTTTTTCAGTGAATTTCTAAGGTTTTTTAAATGCTAATTTCTAACTATAACGTGCCTGAAACCTATGGTTTTTTCAGTGAATATATATATATGTATTACCTACTGGCGGTCGCCAGTAGGTAGTCATAGTTAGGACCTTGTTTCTATTCAAAAAGCGTTTTTTCTTTTGCCAATATCTTTGGCACCGTTTGATGAATCTTCGCTAAATTTTCAAAACTAGTGGCCCGCTCCGGTCAGCTCCTGTCTTTAAAGTTTCAGGGTGATTCGTCAAATGGGGGCCGAGAAAAAAGGGGGGTCCCTAAACCTGTTTTCCCCATGTTAATTTCCATAGGAATTTTGAAACAGGCTACAGCCCGAACTGCTGAACGGAATTACACCAAATTTGGCAAAAAGGTAGCGCTTGGTTCAGAAAGAGACCTTTTTTTTAAATGGTGTAAATCAGTTCAGTAGTTGCTGAGACATTAAAAAAATAAAAATATCAATATCTGAGCACCGAGGAGGAGTCGCGAACCCTCCTGGGCACGAGCTTCACTCTGATTGGCTGTCAACACTCCAAACCAGGAAGTGTTGGCAGCCATCTTGTGACTCGGTAACCGAGTCACAAGAAAAGAGTAAAAAAAGGTGAAAAACAAGAAAAGTGGGCAGGGTAGAAACACCCTGACCCCCTAGGCCTGCTCAGGGGGTCCCATAAGGACCCCCAAGCCCCAAAAAAGCATTTTCTTTTTATAATTTCGGCCGAATTCGCGCTGGGTGTGCGAATCCGGACGAAATTATATTTTTTAAAAAGCCCCCGGGTGGGCCAGGACACGTCGGCGAGTAAACAAACAGGGGCTCCTGGGTCTTCAGCCACGAGGTCACGGCTAGCTAAGAGCTACTAACTCTGCGGCCAGGGCTGTGGAATGTCAGGGGAGAAGGCTTCTGTAACACCCGCGGCCACAGATGGCGCTCTGTTTCAGCCTCTTTTACGGTAGCAGCAGACCGCGCACTACACACCAGAAGTGAAAGGGGAGAGGGTGCCCGCCCACCCCTGAAACACGATAACAATGTTATCACCAGTCGAGCAACCTTCGCAGCACTAGCATCGCCGGTGCGAGGGGCTCGGGGGCTTTCTGCGTATTTTAAGACGTGTCTGACGAGAGGCGCTTTCTTCAACCAGACGGGTTAAGGACAGGTTCACGAGCCAAGGAAAGCACACATGTAAAAACACGTGCTTACAAATCACAACAAGACGGTTCAGCTGGTGTGAGGGGGAAGCCCTTGGATAAACCAAAACAGTTTCTTCTGCCGCCCTCATCCTTCAATGGGGATCTGGGAGATGTAGCGCTGTGAAGTGGTTGAAATAGCAACGCTCTATCAACCCTTAGTGAAAGTAAGCGAACTTCAGCCCTTGATAACACCTCTGTACTCGGTTGGGCGCACATGTGTCTGTTTCTCTAGTACTGCTGGACACCCCCAGGAAAACTCCGTCCAAAAAAGAAAAAAATCGATGCGACTTTTATTCCCATGTGACATGGCTTTTCTGTTTGCTTTGTTAAATAATTAGCATGTAATACAAAATCCGGATTTTCTACCGTCTGGCGATACAAAGAATGTGTGTGCCAGTTTAACGTGTGTACATCACACGACTTCTTTAACAGCAGCCATGTTAAAAGTAATTTCTAGAGTCAAATAGCCGCATAACAGGCAGTAAAGGTGTCACGTCAGATAACTGGTTACTTAAATCCAGCCCTAAGGAAGGGCACGCGTTTCTAGGCGCTTTCAAATCTTGTTAGTACATTTTACTGCAGGTTCTAAGCACAGCATTGGAATG